>JAECUM010093244.1:0-152503 GCA_016617855.1 Megalonaias nervosa
GGGGGGGCATGCATTTCGCTCATAGTGTAATCCAGAGGTCGGCAACCTATTTTACATAGCGTGCCACTTTTTTTCCGGATTAATTACAAAATGAACAAGCGCGTGCCACCAGAAAGATAGTACCACTGTTAAAATCGAGATTTTTGGCTGCCCTTGCCGTGCCACACAAAACCTCTTGACATTTCACCTTGTAGCACGCATGCCCGTAGGTTGCCGACACCTGGTGTAATCAGTGCCTGATGCAAGCGGGCTCCTGTATTTTGCGTGCATGATGCTCAATAGTTGATGCAGACAGGACCAGATTTTTTTTCACATAATGTGCTCAACATGGGAATAGGCCGCAATACAGGCTGCTAATTTTAAGTTTGTATTATAAATAAGTCTTGCAATTCGTTACTTTCGTTAATAAAGGGTGTCTTAAACTGGGCTAACAGACAGAACGTCTCCTAACATAACCTTCTTTCGTTTCTGTCTCCATCATAGATAAGATCATCAATTGTGGAAGATCTATTCTTCGCTCCTAGCTTTCTGTTACGACGTTTTAAACATTTCTGATTTCATCCATATCATGGAAGGGAAACAACTCTTCCTTCCTTATTCCATTTTCTTTTTAAGCGCTTCTACTACGACAGTAGCTATGTCTTGTATCAATAAATATGTATATCTTTTGAGTGTTCGTTGAGTTGAATAGATACTTTAAGCAAAAACTGAGGCTAATATTTAACTCAAAATTCTTTAGGTCCAATGGAACAAACGATGTAGTCATACTACATACCAGGCTCTGTTTGTTTTAACTCTTCCATTTTTATCTGGAGATTCATATATGTAACTGTTTAATACAAATGCAACATGTTTAACAAACAATACACATATTTTAAATGTTCATTCCATATGTAAACACATTAGCTTAAAAAATTCCATGCACACATAGCTTTTGAAAAACCGCTGTAGCAAGAATAAACAATAAGTTTTCCATGTTAAATGTAACCATGCGCATTATATAAATAAAACATGGCTTTGGTAAATGTAGCAACAACGGACTCCTCCTACCAAGGAAATGCGCTGAACGCGACCTCCAACAGTCTTCCACCTGCCAATCCAATTCAAGATGTCTTGCATGCACCCACGTTTCAAACACTCATCTCAATGTCTATTTCATCATCAGGAGAAGAGACAAGCTGGATGTGCGAGTAATGAAGGCCATAAGAAGCAGGCCCGGCCCTAGGGCAAGGCGAACGAGGCAACCGCCTTGTGCCATGCGCTGCTGACGGAAATCAACTCCTCAATGCAATTTTTTGCTTGGGGTCCCGCTCATTGCGTGCTGCCTTGGGCCCCGCACATCCTAGGGCTGTTTCTGATGATAAGAAGCGCAGAATGATGGACTGATCACAGACTCATAGTCTCTAAGCTCAATATCCAGAGTCAACCTGACTACCACAAGGTAGGCAAGAGCCCCAAAACGCCTAAGGTTTCTGAAAGAAAAACAATGGCTACAAAAGAGCTGTTAAGAAGACAGTACTTCATCATACCAGAAGGCAGCTTTCAACAGCATCTGGAGGGCTGTCCAATTCAGAGTTGCAAGACTCAAGAGAAATTAATCAGACAAGATTTTCTTCTGTACAGACAGGAATAACATGAATGACATGAATTATTTCTGTGATGCACTGAAGACAATCTAAAGGTCAATCATCAGGACCAAGCCTGCGATGCTGCTCATTGACAAAGATGGGCAGAACGCCTCAACATCGACTATCAACATTCATCCATAAGTAAGGAGGGAACTGAGTGGCTGCCGCAAATGGAAATCAACATGTCACATTCTGATCCTCCAAGGCTGAATGAAAATGACAAAGCAACTGACCTGATGTCGAATGGCAACATACCTGGTGCAGATGCTATACCAGCAGATTTCAATAAACCTGGAGGCTCGCATATGGGACATAAACTGACCGAACTTGTCCAATCAATTTGGACTCAAGGAACAATATGCCAGGAGTACAAGGATGCATCCATCATCCACTTGTACAAGCAAAAAAGGCAACAGACAATCATGCGACATCCACCTGGACAACTAATTGCTGTGAATAGCAAACAAAATCCTCTCCAGAAATCTGATGAATTGAATTATGCATCATATCGATCAAAGGTTCCTGCCAGAGAGTCAGTGTGACTTCAGGAAAGGACAAGAAACAAAAGACAGGGTATTTGTAGCTTGTTAACTCCAGAGAAATAGAAAGAACAGACTTCAAACATGTACACGACATTCTAAGACCTGATAAAAGCCTCTGATACAGTCAGCCATGCTGACCTTTGGAAGATCAAGGCCGAATTTGGTTGCCATGAGAAATTCATGGTTTGGCAGTTCCATGACAGCATGCTCGTTTCCGTCGTGAACGATGGCAAATAATCTGAATCATTCAGAGTCACCAGAGGAGTTAAGCAAGGCAGTGTGTTGGCTCCAACCCTCTTCAGGATGATGTTAGCTGCCATGCTTACTATGCCTTCCATGACAATGACACTGGGATTGACATCATATTTGGGACTGAAGGCAAGTTCTTGATTCTGAGGAGACTACAGACGAAGTTATAGGATGTGACCGATCGTGATCTCCAATTTCCTGGCAACTGTTCCCTGAATGATAAATCTAAGCTGAACATACAACAGAGTACGGACCATTTCTCTTCTAGCTTCTGACAATTTTTGTCTCACAGTCAGTATCAAGAAGACAGAGGTAATGCACCAGCTTGCACAAGTAAAGCCTGTCATGTGCAGCCCACATTGATGATGAAACCAATGACAGAACTGATAAAACAAGTGTGGCCACTGGCAGACTGTGCAAATGTGTGGGAATGCATAGGTATCAATCTACCAACAAAACTGAAGATCTACAAAGCCAATGAGTCTCCAACATGTCGTTGTATGTAAAATCTGGACAGTGTGTAGATGCCATGCCAAGATGCTGAATCATTTTGACATGGACTGCCCAAGGAAACTGATGAGGATCAAAATGGCAGGATAGGGTTCTAAGCACTGAGCTTTTCACACAGGCAGGCATTCCAAGCATACACACTCTATTGACGAAATCACACTTGAGATGCACATCTAGTTTGAAGGACAACCACTGAAGAATGATCTACGGTGAGCTGAAGGTGGGGAAATTGATTTCAGGGTGGTCAGAAGAAATGCTTTAAAGATTCCAGCAAGTAATTCTTGAAACGCTTCAATATTGACCCAAGTCTTAGGAAGATCTCGCATAGGATCGCTTCACCTGACAGTTTTATCCATACTGGAGCTACAGACTTTGAACTGAGGAGAATTGCAGAGTCAGTGCAGAAGCATAATCAATTTAAATCCCAGAACTGCAGCATGCCCTCGTTGGATAAAGCAAACCCAAACAGCATCTTCTGTCAGGTGTGCAATAGACAGTTCAGTGCACAAATTAATCTGATCAGTCATGTACTTAAATGAAGCCAGTTAGTGATGTCATAGACATCTTCGAAGTCCAAGAACAAACAACATGTATGCACCATTATACCTGCCTTCAAAACTCACAATTGTTAAGAAACCACCTGTTCTACTCTGCCACTTTCTTTTATATATATCATACAGGGCCATAGTTAGCGATCAAGGTTCCTGGGGTAAGAAACACCCTGGCCTCTCCTAGTTCTTGTTCAAACAAAAGTTTACTTCTCTTGGGTGACTATTTTGTCTCATGTTAAGGGAAAACCAAACAAGATAGTCTGAACAATCGCAGAAATACAGTGTAATGTTACAAGTGAGGATAATGTGGAGTGACATTGAGGGTCATACAAGGACATCAGAATAGATTTGTCTGGGAAATACAATCTCTAACATCATGCATCTAAATTTTAACTAATGACATATATATATATATATATATATATATATATATATATATATATATATACCAGGTATATATATATACATACATACATACATACATACATATTACTGGGAAGTTAATGTAGCAGAAGATCAGAAAAATATCCATGCTTTATTCCCTCTAGCACTTTCACATCATCTTTATAGATGCTCTTCAGGTGAATACATCCTTCCTTGAAAATACTTTTGTAAATAAACAATTTGACAGAATTATATCAATTACATAATTGTTTATATGATGAAAACTTCCCTATATTTCTATATCACATGTATATAAAATTAAATGTGTAATGTTGAAATGTTATGAATGTTCATTAATGTATTGATAGTGTAAAATCTGATTCATTCAAAATAAAACAATTAAGAAGTTATTCTGTTATTGTGATATGAAAATGTATCAGTGTGTTGATAAAATGTTGTTGTTGTTGTTGTTGTTGTAGGGCTTAATGCCATTTTTTAACACACGATAGGCTATACATGGCAGCCAGTATTAATGGTGGAGGAAGAAACTGGGAAATACCCGGAAAGAACCACTGACCCACGAGAAGCTACTGGCAAGCTTTCTCACATATCCACATTCGCCGAATCCGAGACTCGAACCCACGCAGACAGAGGTGAGATGGCAGTGATCCGTAACGGAGAGCGCTTTAGACCACTGGGCCACTCGGGGCCCCTGATAAAATGTACCAATAATCATGTGTTAATTAGTATAAATAATTAGCTCAAGCTATTAAGGTCTGAATGTAGAGTATGTATGAAGTGCAGTTCCTTTTCTTCAATTAAAGATTCATTATTAGTTAATAATTTATATAAGGGAAAAACTTTGAGTTTCCTCCTGAACAGTTTCATGTATGTTTATTGACTTTTAATAACCTGAGCTCTTCTGTTTTTGTTTGCTATGTACTGTCATTCTCTTTCTTAGTTCAATTTTCGTCTGACCTATGTAGAAAGCTTCACACCTCACAAATATCAATGCATAACTCACATTTCTTGAATTGCAGTTCAGGTCTTTTTAACATTAAATAGCTTAAATTAAAAATTTTATTGAGTTTCCTTCTACAGGTAAAACCGGTTATAACGCGATTCATTATAATGCGGTTCTGATTATAACACGCTGGCAGCATGGCTCCCATTTTTAATTTAAGGTGACCTCTCTTTTTAATGTCCGAAATACATGCTCTTGGAATAGCCAACTATTTGTATTCCTTGCAGATTTTCAATCCTAGTACTGGGTTTAATATTACCTCAACTTCTGAAATTTTCTAAAACATATTGCAGTATTATATTTGTTAATGAAAATAAAGAACAGCTATCAAATTCAGACAAGTTAAAAGATTTTTGAATACAGTCGGCACTGTTTAATGTTTGGAGAAAGTAACATGTAGCTAGTTTTACATTCTCCGAGAACTATCAAACCATTCAAACATGCAAATTTGATCTCTTTGTCGGCTGACTGATAAGTTCTTCAGATCCAACAATGAGCCAAATTTTGTTGATGTGCTGTCTGCGTCAAATGTCATTGATATCAATGATTATCATGTATACAATTCAAAACTGAAGTATATTTGATGTCCAATGAAACCTGGTGAACAAAACAAATGATATATGATCAAGATGTTAGTTAAAACTGATGACATTGAAATTTCAATGCACAATTTCAATGGTGAAGTTTTTCTAAAAATTAGTTAACGTGATCCCGCTTATATCGCAATGTTATTCTTTGGACACCGAACATCGCATTATAACGGATTTTGCCTGTATTATATTTGAACAAGTTTTGCATCTACTTGTACCACATTTGGTTACTCGAGCCTCTCTTTCAATGAGGTTAAATTTAGATCTGGTAAGAATTTGTTAATTTTTCTATTTTCCTCAAGACATATTTGATTTTATCACCAGGTCTGAGTAATTGTTCACATATTTTGTACCATGAGTATATTTGTATTCCGTGGATTGTAATTTGTAAATAAAGGGATTCCATTTGATGATGGGTTTGTGTTTTCATGGACATTTCCCTTGACTGGTCCATTTCTTTTCATTTTGAGCATTCCTCGATTCATAATTCCCCCTGGTTAATTTTGCTTCCGAAGATATTGCTGTAACTCTGCCAGTCATTGTTCTTGTGTTTGTTTATTCTTTACAATTGTTATCACTCTTGATACAAGGTTAAAAGGAATGTTCACTTTTATGTTTTGCATGACACAATTTAAAATTGAGATAATTATGTGTATCAGTTGGTTTACTATAAATATTAGTAGTAATATGCGTTCCTGATAGTTTGACAAGATGTATAGTGAAGGAATGCTTATTTCACTCTCATACTTTGTGAATTTTATAGCTGGATGCAGGTTATTAATTTCCTGGAAAAATTCTTCTTTTGGTATATGTTTATTCCATATGATGAAGCAGTCATCTAAAAATCTCTTCCAGTTCTTTCTCAAACAATCCTCAAATTCTTCTCCATGTGTATTATTCATTTTGTTAAATAATATTTCTTCCAAATATCCCCAGCACAAGCGTAGCACAAGTTGGTGTCACCTTTGTTCCCATAGCTGTGCCTTTTTTCTGTATGTAAATAAAATAATAACAACATACATGGCCCTGAAGTTTATGGGATTTAGTTATAAATTCATGACTGGATCATGAACTTGTGTAATTCCTGTTTTTGTTGAGTCAAAATGTCACTGACTCTGTCCCAAGGTCATGCAGAATATTGGTATATAAGTTTATTATATCTAAAGCAATTAGAGTAAAAGCAGATTATTTTACCAGCTCTGCCTGCAACACTGGATGCTATTGATATAACCTCCAATAACATATCCAATTAATGTACCTATGATAGTTCTTGTGGAAAGAATTCAGCAACACCAAAGCCAACGGTGGTCACAGTGGTGATTCCACAAATATCATCTACAATCACACACGCACGTTTGTATTTTACAAGTAGCTCAGTGATTTCATTTTGCAGTTGTTTTGCTTTGTTATTTTTTCAAATAGATAACATTGAGGGTCTATCATAGTTCTTCTGTTAATAAGGTTATCATAAATATAATTGCTTGACAATCTTGCCTTCAGGTGGAACAAGCAGTTCCAAAAAATTACCCTTTTTTACTGGTACAAATGCCATACAATGATAGAAAAATGCCATATAATCAACGCAAATATCTTCTTGTGGAATATATACATCTGCAACAATTGTACATTCTGGGGTATGACACCACATTTATTTCGATGCATACCGACTACACTCTTGGTTTATGTCTGAAATGATTGTGCTCATCATTGCACAAGAATTGTTACATGGACAAGTACATCCATAATGAGTAACAGTCATGATTTTTCTCTTCTTAGTCGAGTCATTGTTGGTGCAACATAAATAACTGGAGATGCAGCCAGGGTGGATTTGTTGGTGAACCCCACCTCACTGTTTGTAGAAACAACCGCAGAGTGATTTTACACCTGGTGGTAGTCAATGACTCGGTGTTTTCACTTGCAAATGCAATGATTCCAAGCTAGCTTCATGTTCTTATTTGTGAATTAAAGTGGTTCCAAATGCTGATTTCTACTTGGCAGTTAACGAAATTATATTTCAATGTATATGTGGGTTTGTTAACACCATTTACATGCAAGTCTGTATTAACAAGTGGAACAAAATCACCATTGATGTTGGCATCACTGGTCAGTCTATCTAACACTTCATATGCAAATTTCGCACCCCCATCATCATGGTCAGAATCCATTTTTGTGTATGCAAAGATGAATCTAATCTTAAATGCAAATACCAAAGACATTTTAGCACCCATCTGGAAATAAACTGCAACAACCCACACACTGGCGATGAGTCCAAGCATTCTGACTTTTGTTGACACTTGCAGCAAGAAAATGAGTTTACATTTTTGTCTGGGGTTTTGCTGCCAGTGGAGGGAGTGGGGGGTGGGGGTGGGTGGGGGTGATATAATCTATAAATATTTCTAAGCTGGTGAGTACTTGCATTTTTTGCACTGACAAATGGAGTGTTAGCTGCTCTTTTGCATAAACCAATAGCTGACGTAATAGACATGCAAACATGACAGATACTAAGACCACAGCAATATACTAATCACTGAGGTTACTGGAAGGGTGTGGCAACTATCAAAAAGCTTGTAAAAACCACCAAAGTCTCACATGATGTTGCCATGGAAATTCTCAAGAAATAGGCCATGTGGCAGTTTTATCCACCAGTCATTGCAAGAGGGGTGAGCCCTTGACCACAAAGGAGACTTGCAAACTTGCCTAGGCATGGCTGAATATGCTGAAGCTTAACCTCAGCTCGTACTATTATAGGTGCTATGTTGCAGCTACTGGCTAAGCACTGCATGCATCCACAAAGGCTGACAGCCACTGAGCACAGGGCATTGTGGGGAGGTTGAACTGTATTCTAGCCAAGCTGCTGTTTGGGCACCAGTACACTTAATGTTGCTTTCTGATAGTGAGACTGCATAGTGTAGCATTTACTGGGTTCAGTGGCTTCCTGCCATTGTGGCAGCCCTATATGATGAGATAACGATTACCAGTTGCATCTTCTCAAAGTGCACCCAGCTGTCGATGTAGCTGTACAGTTACACCCTCTTGCAAGTATGGTGCATTGTGATTCAAAACTCCTCTCGACCATGAGAAATACAATGGTTTTTGGCCAGCTTTTGCAAAGAGTTGCTCATAAACTGTATGCTATCAATGAGCTGCAGCTGCCAATGTTTTTCATATTGGACAAGAGATTGGCATCACTGTCACTGAGGAATAACTACATCATGGCAAGTCTAACCCAATGTTGATATGACCATCCTCCATTCATTAGGATAAGTAAGAACAAGATTTTCAGGCTGGCCAATGTAGTGGCCACATTGGACATCTGAGCAGCATAATTTCATTTAAGAACTAGACCTTGGGATGACCAAGTGTGCGTAAAGCCTCAAGGCAGTCATCCAGGTGCAGTAGTTTCGGTGTGTGAATGTGATTTGGATTTTTAACATAACTTTAAAAAAATTTTCGGTCATATCTCTATGAGATCTGCAGTGTGGCAGTTTATAGTGATGTCTAGCACTGGGGCATCATGTCGCAGACATGTAGCATGATGTCCCACCCAGCCACATTATTCTGACACCAGGCCAACCAATCCTAACACTAACCTCCTAATGCTGAGCGCCTAGCAAGGCAGTGGCTAGTATAATTTTTACAAGTCTTTGGTATGACTTGGCCGAGTTTCGAACTCGCAACCTCCTGCATCTGAAGAGGATCATCTAACCACTTAAACCACCAGAGCGGTCCAGTAGTTCAGGAGGAGTAGCAATAACAAAATCGTGCTAGTGGACAGATGGATAATAAACAGACCATCCCATAAGCTCTTCTGGCCTATAATGAGCTAAGCAAAATAATAATAATAATAATAATAATCATAATAATAATACCTGTAATAATAATAATAATAATAATAATAATAATAATACTGCTATTAATAATAATATTACAGATAAGAATAATAATAATCATAATGTCGGGGGCTGCATATTGAGCCCATGATCAAAGCACTGCTGCAAAATGCATGACCTTGACCCTGAGATCAAGCATGCATGTCACAGAATGAACTGTATTCATTGTAACAATGATTCATTTTCTGTATTAAGAAAATCCATCAATGGTATGTAGGTAATATAAGCCAGTATTAAGAAAATCCATCAACAGTATGTAGGTAATATAAGCCAGTATTAAGAAAATCCTTCAATGGTATGTAGGTAATATAAGCCAGTGAAAAAACTTACCTCAACCTTAACACAAATGTTTTACGATCGTGACTCTGACCCACAGTTTTATGAGGTGTGTGAATCTGTCTCACAATGTATTGTATTAGGTTTGCAATGATTAATCTCAAGTATGAAGAAAATCCATTAACAGTTTGGAAAGTATACACAACCTGAAAACTTTATAACAAAAACCTTATCACAAACTTTCTATGTGACCTTGACTCCAAAGTCAAAGGCGTGAATGAGCATTTAATAGAATGTGTTGTTTTATCTTCATAATAACTCATCCCACATTTGATGTGAATCTATCAAGAGTTTTAAGCATAGCAAAATGAAGAAAAAAAAAAAACATGTATAACCAAAACCTTAACAAACTGCTGAAGCCACTGTCACTAGAATAGTCACTGCTATGTCTTGCTTACCACTATAGTACAAGTCATATGGGTCATTTATGCGCATTTACTCATTTTAAATTAAATACAAATTACTCTTTAAAAGTTAACACTAGTTTTCTTTAACAAAAGTCTATTCAATCCTGATTATTGAATGCTCTGTGCTTAAACTGTCAACAAGAAACTTCCAGACAAAAATTATCTATCACTATGGAATTTTACAATGGTGGCCATATATTAAACTTGGGTCAAAATAAGAGCCTGTCTAGTGGAATCATCACAATCAAGGGTAGTACGAATTTGTCAATATGCGTAGCTTTCATTGTGACATCACAGCATGCGACATTCAATCCGTATTGTACTGGATCAGACCTTTAGGTTCCTTTCGTCCAAATATGTCTATGTACTTTAATACTGGGGCGTCTAAATAATGACCTCCCAAAGGAATATGGATGTATATGGATCCAAATGAAGTGAATACTTGCCACTTAAAGGTATGTCGAATCAAATTCTAAAAAATGACACCCATTACCGAAAGAGTCAGTGTTGAATGCCTACATGACCTGTGTGACTTGTACTATAACAGGGGTTCAGGAAAGAGTTTTGTGTAACAGATGTCATATACTGTTTGGCAAATGGTCCCTGTATCATTTTGAAATGATATCATGTTTAAGTCGATGACTTGTAGAAAATAAAATTGGAGTGGTGGGTGGGTGTTTGAATATGCAATCCTACATATTCTAAAGCATGTTTTCTCCAACACACACTTTATAATTTCAAATAAAAATAATACAGAGCACAGTGGTGAACACACAACTTCTTGTCTACCGCCCATCTATTCGGCATGTATCCCTATCAGCGGCAAACCCCTGGAAAATGATTCAAGAAGCCCTGTAAATGTGAAATGTTTAAAATGTTAATAATCTAAGATAAGCTATAGACAGGTGGGACAGAAGGAAAATTACAGTACTTCTTTTTTTATCCGTGGAAAACATGCTTCCAAGTGAGAACAATATAGACAAGAACCAGAGTTGCCACATTATATGCTGGAAGTTGTGGGTTCATGCTGTCTAATGTACTTATTATTTTATGCCAGTAGCATATACTTTGACTAACATGCTGGTGCATTCTATGATGGCAGGTGCTAAACCTTTTCTCTATTTTTTCCCCACCAAAATTCTGCATACAGTTCAAAATCATAACAAGACAAAATGTTGCAACCCCTCCCACAAAATAACATGAATGACCTATCTCAATTTTTGAATGAGATATTACTGTATACCTGTAACAAATCCAGTCTAATAGCTTGAAATACATGAACAATTTGTATCTATGACTTTAAAAAACCCAACAACAAAAATGTTGACAAAAAAATCTGTACAAAACAATTTTATTATGCCACACCATGATTGTGGAAGGTCATTTAGTGCTGTCTTTGTCTATTCATCTATCACACCTCAGTTAAGTTCTGTATTTAGGTTAGCCTCTCTGACACAACAAGTCTTGGAGCCATGTAACTTCGCATGTAAATGTGTTTTAGTGAGCATCACACATATCAAACCTAATAGCTTGGAATGTGAATGCATCTTGGTGAGTACAACACCATCTTAAGTTGGTATGAAGTAAATTTCACCATTTAGTGACCTTAGCATTCGTGATTAAGTCAGTTTCTCAGTCATATAGTCACTCCTGATTCCTGCAACATGGAATGTTTGTGTATTGGTGAATGCAATACCATGACTAAAAAGGGCTATTGCCATCAAAATTTCATGTTTCAATGAAATCAGTCAGGTTAGTCAGGTATTGTTAGCCCAAGAGCTTATGTAGTTTGAAAGGCATATTGGCGTTGGTGACAGTGGAGTCACTAGGGGGGTGTGGTCCATGGGGTTGACACAATGAGTTACCGCACTGGGTGACACCAACCCTAGTGATGCCACTGGTTGGTGAGTTCAACACCATCTTTACAAAATTTTGGTAGGTCATCAATGGGATCAGAATTTCACACTTTAAGTGTCTTTGGTAAAGTTTATGTTGATATTAGTTTCTCACTAAAGCATGAAATGTAGTATTTAGATAAAGCCCCATCATATTAAAACCAAAGCAGTGTGATCTAAATTTAATGATTCAGTGACTTAGTTTTGTTTTTAGCATCAGTTCCTGATTCATCTGACTGTATGTAGGGAATTCATGTTCTGTGAACATACTTCTAGTTTATGTATCTTAATACCTATAAAGGGGGACAACTCTCCAGTGTCACAAGACGTTAGGCAGGACACATAATCTGCGAACGAGATCTGTCGGACACATAGAAAGTCATGTTTTTTAACTTCCTGATTCACCAATTATATCACAAAATTCATCATTCTGAAAACTGAAACATCATTCAAAACATCTCATTACTATCGACAACTGACAACTCACCTTTAAACAAAATGCAATGTTTCAGCTATGTTACTAAAAATGTGTGGTCTGGGAATTCTAAATGTTACTAGAATATTTTACTACATCTCAAATTTAAATTTGGATCAGACTGGCTTACATTACGACATCATGATAAATCAGTCAGCTGCACTTGATCCATATGTTTTGCCTATTTCATTTACACTGGTAAATAATGTATCTTCCAAAGTAGAACAGATCATGATCTTCCATATATTATTATCGATACTGTACAACTGAGGCATTGAAAGTTATTAATTGATACTGCCTTCAGATGGGAACCTATTAATTATTCTGTAACAAATAGTTTAAAATGTTTAACAAATATAAACTAAGTCTTAAATATATTAGAATCAGAACAACAGTATACCTATTGCAAACATGCTTGTATTTCTTTTATTCTGCAAAGACATTTCTGCAACTTCTCAGAACTTCAAGCACAATTAATTAATTATTTGAAATCTAATTATGTTTTTGAACACTTAATGGCAACATTATTTTTAACTATCAGCATCTTATATATTGCTGTTATTTATATGGCGATAAAACTGCAAAACTGCAAATTGTTCAAAGATACATGATGATGGTACATGTATATACTTGTAAAATCAAGAATCCAGACTTAAATATTTCCTAAGATTGGTTGGTAGTGGCAGACATGACAGTACTCCTGGCTTATACCTTTCCCCAATACATTTTCTAATTGTTGCCCTGCAAATTTGTATTAATGGAGATGGATTACTTATAAGCCGTTTTATCAAGTTAACACAACAATGGTCAACTTTTGAATTTTCAATGCTTTTCTCCATTTGTCCCAACAATTCTAGACCAACTGAATTTCTATGATTATAACTTGTGCTCAAAAGAAATAGAACCAGTTTTTCCTTTTCTGCTGAAACTCCCTGTGCTCTGGATACATCATAGTCCAACAGGCATTCAATTAAATGCACCCAGCTAATTACATCAGGTTCAAAATGGCCGCCAAATCTAACCAATTCTTTCATGATGTTGAAATTGCATTTTTCACACGCAATGTGTAGAGGGCTTGTATCAAAATGATTCCTTTTGTTTGGATTTGCACCATTTTCTAAAAGTGCCGTAACAACTGCCTCTTTCCCGTTCCGCACAGCCCAGTGCAAGCACGTGTCTTCCGTACTATATTCAATTGATCCCCCTTCCTCCTCTTCAACACGTATATCTGGAATAGGACTATTAATATTCGCTCCATTCTCGGCTATCATCTTGATCATTTCAGGTTCATTATTGATGCACGCTAAAAAAAGTGGGTTGTGAGACAAACAACGAGAGGGGTCGTCTTTGTGAATAAACCAGCCTTTGCAATTTACGTCTGCGCCAGTTTCCAACAAGAATGATACAATGTTCAGTTTCTTCGTCTTTACGGCATAGCTAAGCGGTGTAAATTTTCCGCGAATTTTCTCTCCTTCCACTATACAAGCCTTGTTGATTTGACATTTGTTTCTCAAAGAAGCGATTGAACATTTTATCGTCTCCAAATCGTCATTATCAACAGCATCAATGAAATGTTTAATTTTAACAGTCTTCTGATGCTTTATCGATTCCATTGCCCTATTTTAACATTTTGGTTGGATAACACAATTTGAATACAGTAATTTTTTTGGAAAACCTAAAAGTCTTTCTCACCAACTTGGAAAGAGTGCTCTCCCTTTAAACTCTTCCTTGAGAAAATAAAATAACCAAGGAAAGAAAATAGACTGGTTGCATCTATTAATAATTACCTTTGAAGTGGGAGGCAGTTCTAACCTAACACAAAACAAAATCCAGTAATAAATAAGTAACGTTTTTGAAAATCAATTATTAGCGGTATATTGTGTGGATGATTCTGGTTAAATTATTGATCTCTCAAAGAGTATTTTTGTTTAAAGGTAACTTGAGGATACAAGCTGTACATAATATGGAACGATACTATTAGCAGCAGAGACGGTGAACAGACCACTTGCTTGGATTGTTACTTATTAAAACAAAATTATGGTCTCGATAGTCAACTACACTCTAAACATAACCAGTAGGTTACTTTTTTGTCGTCAGTTAGAGAACGTGTTTACTTTATAGGCAAACCTACTTTTGGTCGCACCTTCTCTGCTGCTGTAATTAAATAACTATTATATCAATAATGATTGGTGAAGCTCACTCAGCAAGGTTAGCTCGAGAGCGACTAGAGCCAATCAAAAAATATATACCCGTGAGAGATTCTGTCAAACAAAAACTACAGGCACGTCAGGAATCTCAGATGGAATTTGTAGAAGCCACAAAAGAATTATTTAAACCGGTTACAAAGACTACTGAAGGTCTTCTTCCCGCGTTGGAGAAAACCGCTCAGGCTACAACTGCAACACAGCAGGTTATCGGAGCATTACCAAATCAAATTAAAGAAGCTATGGAGTCTGCCGACAAAACACGTGCTGAAATTCAAGATGTTAAAAATATTGTCGAGGATCTGTCTAAACTAGAATTAAAAACTCGGTATTTTACTCAACAAGGATATATAGAAATTATGGCTGATCCTGTTAAGGTTGTTGCGGCGGGATATCAGCTGCGGAATCAGTTTCTAAAACCAGAATTTCATAACACTCCAGAAAAAGGGTGGGTTGCTAGGGTATTTCGTGAGTACAAGGATATTCCACAAATCAGTCAAAAACAGAAAAGAATATGACAATTTGTTGATAAAGTTTATGAAACAAAAAAAGGTATTGGAACGCCAGTTATATCACCAAGAAAGCAGAGATCTCGACAGCGGAGACAGCCATCACCTGACCCTGATGTAACTGGACGTGGTATTGCTACTCAAGGAAGTGGTCTTATTATTTCATGTCCGGATAACATTCTTGCCGATGTTGATCGACTAGAAATTTTAATCGGTGGAAAAGGAGCTGGTAATAACTCTCCTGAGATCATCAACAAAATAGCATCAATTTGTCAACGATTATTTACAGGCGGTATCATGGACATTAATGTTTACCGGGAACTCATCGATGAAATTATCGACGATTACCACAGTGATTAAATAGTTAGATATAACAATTATAATAAAATGATTATACATAATGCTCAACGTGAACCGACCATGGTCAAGGTGATAAATTCGCGATTACCAATCTATAAAATGTTCTACGGCGATGGACTTGGTGATGTTGTTTAGGTTCTACTCGTAAGGTTAGCTCCAAAAGTAATACATGTTGCAAAACAATTAGGCATGAAAGCTATAGACGTTATTCGTGATAAAGGTATTGGTGCTGTTGGAGATGTTGCCGGTAAAGAATTCTCGGCAATCAAAGAAAGATTAACACGACTGACATGACGAAAACCTCAACCAGTAAAATTACCCAGCACTACGGATATACCTGCGAAAGTTAGTAAAATAATAAATAAAGCTGCAAATAAAAAACTAGCAGAGTTGGCTAGTGTACCACCATCAGAAAAAGAAAAAAATATAACCGCTAGTCTGGTAGCAGGAAGCGGTCTTCGTGTTAGACGAACACTATAATAATAAAAATGTCCAAGCGTATATCCGATCCCTCATTTGACATGGATGCATCAGTACTCAAAGATGAGTCTGTGCGTGATTATCAGTATTATTCTCATGAAGCACGAAAGCCAGATCAGCGTGGGCGAATTGAACTACAAGTTCAGGATACAAGTAAATATTTCTTACCCGCTGAAGCGTTTATCGAAGTAGAAGGTAAAATTCTGAAAACAGATAATACTGAATATGACGCTGACATTAGTGTTGGTTTTGTTAATAACGGTATTATAACGTTGTTTGACAGCATTACGT
The DNA here is from genome assembly GCA_016617855.1 of Megalonaias nervosa. Lineage (NCBI taxonomy): Eukaryota > Metazoa > Mollusca > Bivalvia > Unionida > Unionidae > Megalonaias > Megalonaias nervosa. The sequence goes on from JAECUM010093244.1 coordinate 16,326, forward strand.
ATATAATTGATGGAAGACCCATTCAATCAATTCAGAAAGACGTCGACGTTGCTACTACAATACTTGGTCTTGCGCGATATAGCGACGATTATTCAAGATCAGCTGGTCCATCAATGATGTTTATCAAGGATACTTCTAATTCTCCCGAATATAACCAATATGATTTAGGACGCCCAAGAAATTGTGCCAGAAACGCCGACGTGGATGTACAAAGTATGACTATTAACATTGACCCAGATTTCAACTTAGGATTTAGGGCACGTCGGTCAATGCTAAGGGAGAGGGAAAGATTGTTTTCTTGTGCGATTCCACTCTCACACATCTTTGGATTCTGCAGAAATGTCAGAAAGGTTATTTTCGGAGCCAAACGTACAGTTGTACTTGTAAGAAAAGCTACCGATAACGATGCAGTGATGGTAAAGTAGAGTTGTCGAAACTTACGTTGTGGATGCCAACAATGCCTCCATCGATCACTGAAGAACAAAAACTGCTTTCTTTTATGGATCAAGGCGGTAGATCGACGCTATCATGGCTGACAACAACTACAGATGTTGTTCAAGATACAACTAATGGGTTATTCATGTGGCAGATAGCATCACAGCAAGGTGTTTCTGCACCGCGACATATATTTATTGCGCTCCAAGATGCTGCACGAGTAAATTCACAAACAAATAGTACAATGATATTTGACCAACTTGGCGTCACAGAAGTTTCGCTGCAGATAAATGGACACAGGAACCTTCCGAGGACATATTATTAAATTTCTATCAAAATCATGTTGTACGTGCATATCATCGTTTGCTGACATTTATGGGACGCCATCAAAATATCGATTCTGGTTTACAAATACCACAACTAGAGTTTACAACGTTGTATCCAATCTACTACTTTCCACTGGAACATTTAGATTTATTCAGACAATCTGTCGTTGACATACACTTTCGAGCTCTCGTAAACCGAGGAGGTATTGACAATTATAGAGCAATCGCGGTTATATTATCCGATAAAACGATGCTACTTGAAGGTGCTGATGGTCACATGAGAGTCGTTGATGCCCCAGTCGAAAACATGTAATTGAATCAAAATATTATTATAAATGTCATATCATAATGTTAGTGTCAGTCTGACTCCTGGTAAGATTAAATAACTACAATCAGAGTCCAAAGATAACTGTGGAACAACAATGTCGTTAAAACAAGGACAAATCTCAGGTGGTCCGAATAAACTATCACTGACAGAACGTCAACTCAAACACTTCAATGCAGCTAAAAATCAAAAACCGGATTACGACTTAATCTTTCCGCGAGTGCTATCAGCGACGCTGCTAAAACCGGTGAAATTTTTCCACTTCTCGCGGATATACCATCGTTGATAGCAGCGGCTGCTCCAGCTGTTGCAAAAGCTGCTGCGTTAGGTGCTGTTGGAACTGCTGCTGGAATGGCATTAAAGAAAGCTATGGGAAAGGTTTAAAAAGATTTAAAAAAAAAAAAAAAGGAAAAGGGTTTAAGATTACCGGGGACGATACCCGGGTACGGTCGCGGACTAAGATTACCAGGAACGATACCCGGGTACGGTCGCGGTCTATTCCTCCCAGGAACGATACCTCGTTGATTCTTCTAATGTCCAGTTTTGATTTACTTGATGCTGCTGCCCAGCTAAGCATGAAAAAAACTTCAGAGGTGTTTTTATGCGTGATAAATTACCGCGTAAACCAAACCGCGTTGAAACTGGTATTATTAACCTCGACGAGTCCACCAACACAGGTACACATTGGGTTGCATACGCGATTCATCCACGTGGAATTGTTTATTTTGATTCATACGGGTTAGCATCACCAAAAGAATTTTTAAAATACGTGAGCGGAGTGCAAGGTACTCCAATCTGGTATTCAACGTTACCAACACAAAAAATAACCGACCCACCAATATGTGGCAGAGAAGTATTTGCTGTACTTGACGCGATTTCAGCATCGTCAGCACCACCTCATAAAGTCGTGCACGAGTACACCGTTAACCAGCATCGTTCGTTTTAAACAACTATTATATTGTATTGTATAATGGTAGATATGTACGGAAGATCAGCTAAAACAAAAATAAAAAAAACCAGGTGAAGACTTACTCAAACAAGTAAAAAAACAGATAAGCGACGATATATCTGACCTGCTCAATCTTGCCAACGTTGATTCTGGTGAACTAGTAGTATTTCAAAACTGTCAAGGAAAATTGATGACGAGCAATATTTCAATCAACGATATCATTGTTCGTAACAGAGCAACACGAGAAAGTCTCGTTGCTGTGTGTGACCGAGAAGGAGAAGCTTGTCCCTAGTGTTGTTACTCCGTCGTCGATCCGAGATAGTATATTGGAACGAGTTTTAAAAACCGGTGATATGATGACCGGCACTCTTAACATGAACAACAATAAAATTACCAACGTGGGAGAACCAACAGATAATCTCGACGCTGCAACAAAAAAATACGTCGACGATAACAACATTCCGATGACAACTTCGTTGGCGAAGATCAATGATGGAATGACCGCATTTAGAACTGAATTTTCTAATCACGTAGAACTGTTTCTGAATTTTTGCAGAAACGTAAACAGAACCATTAATGAATTTTTTGGAACTCCATCAACCGTTGATATTAAACTCACCGACGTTGATACGAAACTCAGCGATATTTTCAGTGGAATTGCTAATATCGTTCAAGAAACTAACCTCGTTAAAATTCCTCACCAGCAGATTAACAATATTGTATACACACAGTATCATCAGGATCATCAACGTGGACATCGAACGATAACACTATCAAACATACCGCGGAAGTAACTGGTGCATACAGGCTGTCCGTGTTCAGCTCTGCAAAATTTAGGATAATTTATTACATTTCCATGGCGTCATTCAACCGATAACTTTTCTGGAACTGTATCTGTAGTGTTAAATAAGGATACCGAAGAAACGTTTATACTGGAACCATCTGATAAAAAATTAACCGCAGCGTCTTAGTGGTGGTGTCTTGAATTTGTCGCTGAAACACCTCAATTGATTATTTAATACTTCAGAATTTTGAATTAGTCGCGATAATCTACTTAATAATAATGATCGTCGCTAACCAACACAGATACAATCAAGTATGTGAGTGTCAAACCAAACTGAAAAATATCATTGACGAGTACGACGCACAAGTAAAAAAATATTGCAGACGCGCAGTTGTCATCGACGTAGTTGTTTATTCGGCATCTGCTATCATCGCTGGAACTGGCGTAATTTTGTCTGCGGTAACAATGACGTCACCGGCAGTTTTAACAATTTGTGTTTCATCCGCGACAACAATTGCTGGTGTTCTTAGCATCGTTGCAAAAAATATCGACTTGTACAAACGCGAAATTACACGAGTACACGTTAAAACTTCACGCGGTAACATGCGCGTACTCAAATTTATCATCGGTGATTTCGTCGTGCCTCAACGACGGTATAATTACCGATAACGAGTTCACAGAAATAATTAAGATTTACAACAAGGGATTAGAACCAGATTGTTCACAAGAAAAAAATAGAATTATAATTAGTAGATAGAAATTGATAATTAAATAATGTCGTCGTCGCAGGAACTGCTGCAACAGATTACCGCCAATACAGCACTGCTGAAAACAATTATGATATCAACTAGTTCAACTAATCCTGAATTTAGTGTTGTTTTCCTCGTTGCAATTCCAGTAAAAGAAATAGCACTAGCACAATTACGAGTTTATTATAGCTGGCCAAATATCAGATCAAAATCGTTTGGGGGTTTTCCCGAGAATAACTCATTAGTATTTGCAAATAAAAACAAACCAGATGGAACTCTCGAATGGCAAGTTGTTAGTATTCCTACGGGTAGTTATCAAATCATATTAGAAATGTTGTCGATGCTACAATGAATGATTCGCGAGCAAGAAACATCATTAACTACCTCGATGATCAGCAATATTTTATTCAGATAAAATTTATTGTGCAGACAGACGACGACGTTTGGATTATCCGCGTGACCGTTGGAAGTAGCATCGTCACGTTGAATAAAAATTCCAAACCAGGTACGCTAACCGGCACTGACAAACCATATTACGAACGGGCATATCCTGTGACTGCAGTTGTTTATGCGTTATATCCGCTGAATGATAAACCTAGCGTTGATGATCTCAAACCAATGAAATTTTCTCGCTTAAATTGTGTAGCTGAGCGAGTTACAGAACACTTCACAAACGTAATACGTGGAAACGGTTTAACGGATCTAAGACGTAAAAAAATAAATAAGTGGGCAGAAACAGTTAAAGATACCGGAGCGTCTATCAGCGACGTTGCTGAGCTGGGAAAGAAATTAAAATTCCCAATAACAGTGAAGATGTTAACCGGAGAGATTTTATACAAATCGAAATATGAATCAAGGGGAGCTCCGATAACGATTATTGATCATAACGCGCATGCATGGACGTCAGCGGTGATGATATTTCCACGAGACAGAACAATTAGATTTTATAATGATTACATATTTGATTTTATCAACGATATCAGCAAAATGACACTGTATCTGTTTGGCTGTTTAGAAGTTCCGATGATGGAAATTGCGATCAGTTTGTAAGGCCTAGCGGAGAAATTTATCGTGCAGAATCACTCCACGACGAAATGAAAAATCTTGCGTTGAAATACACGAATGATAATGATGTTATCCAACAATTACTGAATAACTGTTTTACCGTTCCATCAGTTGCTGCTCACTTTGCTCAGGAGAAAAATTCATGGAAACCTACAAGATCGGAATACGGACACGGCGGATTATGGAATACTAAATATGATTATAGCGACGTTATCTCGGTTGATATGGTAGCATGTTATCCTGGAAGTTTTCTTGGATACGGAGAGTGTTCTGAATACTTTAAGTGATTTGGTCATCCAACACACGAGATGACCAGAGTTGTGGTAAATGGACCCCTGCCAGATTTTGACCTGACTGGATTTACTTGTATAGAGTCATTCGAGTTTGCACACAATCCCCATCCGATTACTTATGCTTGATTTGGAAGACATTTCTCAGAAAAACATTGGGCTCCAATAGTACTATTACGATACATATTGATATCGTTAAAAGTAAATGAAGCAATTATATCATTCACAAAAACAAATTTGGTTGCCACAACAACAAAAAATATTCTGATGATGAAAATCCTGATATGACTGATTATGAAAAAAAAATTGCAAAAGATCTCGGCAGAAAAATAATAGGTAAGTTTCCTCAGGGTGGTGCGTATGATCATAAACGAATGTGTACGAGGTTAATCATGGACGATGCAGAACTCGATTTTATAATTGCTGATACAATGGAGAGAAATATGTTTATAAACCGAAATGATGTTTATTTGTCTGACAGAACTAAATTAGGTAAAATTGTGAGTTACAGCGATGCTCGCGTACGTTTCAATAAACTTATTATCGATGATAAACAGATTTGTTGATACCGCGGTTAGAATTGCCACGGATTCACTTTATGTAAATAAAAAATATTTGGATTTGCTAGATAAATTACTTGGCGCAGGTGAATGGGGATCATGGAGAATAAAACAAGAAAATATATTTAGTTATTCTGAATCTGCCAACGTTGAAATTATGAAAAAATATTACAAGAATAACAATCAAATACCAGCATCGGCAGCGCCATCTGTATATGATCCTGTAGCCAGGGATAAAACCGTTTATCTTAATGGATGTGGAGGTTCTGGTAAAACAACACGTGTGATTGAATTATTTCGGAATTTTGATATGATTGTGCTGACGCCCACACACAGACTCGCCAGAGAAATGAACGAACGAGGGGTAAAATCACAAACGTATCATAGCTTCTTTAGATGGTGCGGAGACGCATGGAGGCCATCGCGGATGGGTGAGAAATATATTCCCAAGATTATTATCTGAGATGAAATTTGTACAGTTTCGTTGAATGCATTAAAAATGTTCCTTAATTGGTTATTGACGAAAAATACTGCTGTGATAATGTGTGGCGATCATGGTCAACCACCACCCTTTGTTGGACAGTCTCCACACGAATGGTTAAAAACGTTTGTGGATTATTACAAAAAATAACTGATGATCAAAGAGCTATTGATGAATCGCTGAAAGAATTTAAAATGTTAATCAGACTGGAGCCAGATACAATACAGTGCGAAATAATGCGTGGAGTAATTCCAGAAACTACGACGAATGATTTTTGGAATTTGTGGAGACCAAATGATTTGATAGTTGCAAGTAGAAAGATAGTCAGAGATACGCTGCAAGAGAAATTATTCCTGCGGCACAAGGAAAGATTTTCAAATCTACCTGTACCGTTATGTTATCGACCAGCAGATACTCGACTGCAGAATATCGAAGTTGATATTCCAGGAACTAATGAGAAACAAAAACTTGTACTTAATGATATTGTTTTCGTTCCTGTCAGTGCTGTCACGAGCACGTTAACGATGGATAAATCTCCATGGACGTTAGGATATGCTATAACGATTCATTCATCGCAAGGATTAACTATTTCTGATACAAACGTTTGGATTATTGATGATCGGATCGAATGGTCAAATTTAGTTTATCTCGCAGTGTCTCCAGTCAGAAGAATATCTCAACTGCACAGGATTATTATGGATTGTGTAATAACCGAAGAAATCACTGATGATGTATGCGATGAAGTTGTCAAGAAAAAATTATCTGGGTATCGACAATCTGACAAAAAAAAAATAACCGCGATTTTGATCTCGACCTTGAATTTTATCATGACACTGAAACAACGACAGAATAATCACTGTACAAGTTGTAACTGTAATATATTGTGGCAGTATTCGAATAATAATCCAAGACAGTTTACCGTTGATAGAATTAATAGTAGTCTTGGTCACACACGCGAAAATGTGATGCTGACCCGTCTTGAATGTAATCAAAGTAGGAGTGTCAGTTTACAGAAGTGATCGCGGTGGTAATTTTGTGTCTTCAGGAATTACTTGTAACTGTTCGCGTACAAATCCACGTTGAGGAGCAGTTGAATCTAGTCTGTAGATTGCAGGTCTACCCGTGGATCTAACCACGCTAGAAATTTTATGTGTGGTCACACTCCTAATAGGATCAGTTGCTCTTTCCCCCTTCGAGTTCACCGGATTCATATAAATACTTCACAGTTACATTACCTAGTACTGGTTGAGAGAAAGAGTCACGTCGTTGTATTGGTATATGTTTTTTTGTAATCGCGACGGTGAGTTTCGTAGAAGTTGCACGAGTAATTTCATTATTTAACGCAACTATCACACTTGGTAATCTTGCAACCCATTCGCGAGTTCTCGAATCTGCCTGAATTATTTCATTCGCATACTGTTATCCAAATAATCTCTCGGCAAGTGTTCGATTAAATCGTTCAATGATCTCGTCTGATATTAACATTATATTGCTTCATCAACGTTGATACTACACCAAGAAATTCTTTGCCAGGATCAACCTGTAATAGCTGTGGCCATTGCAAGGATCCTCGTTGATAAATTCGTTCAAACACAGATGCAACTTCAGTTGCTGTTTTAGTTGATAGTGGTTCTGTTTCTTTATATCTACTTGCAACGTCAACGACAGTTAACGCGTATTTGTATGTACGTGATCGACGTCTACCAATTTTAATAGTATTGTGCGGTAAAAACAAAATATATGCTTGATGAACTTCATCGGGAACACTGACATCAAAATGCAAGTACTGAATTTGTTTAGGTGGATGTAAATAGATTTGCCCTATTACCTGTCGTGCTAACCAGTTTGCAGCAACAACACGTGAGACTTTTGCTGCATCAGCAAGTTTACTAATAGCTGCCTTACCTCTCCAATATCCTCTTGGACTATAATAAATAGATTGCAATATTATGACAATAATCACTTGATTAATTACCAGCCCCTAGCATTAGTTTACCTTTCATTGCAGATTTTGCTAGAAAGCTATCAAGATTTTCTCTGAAAGATTGATCAGGTATAGAATTTAACGCATGAATCAATTTCACATCTGCGAGGTGCCGTTGTTGCATATCTTTACTTTTATACGCAACATCATGAATATGACACGCTTGATCAATTGCGTTTATTGGATACTCTCCAGGTTATGGTTGGTCTTGGTTATCGAGTCGGATATCGAGACGAGTTCCAGGACCACAGTAATTATAGCCAGTCAGATGTTTCTCACCAGGGTATTTAGCCCATGGAGTTCCTGGTAATTTATATAGCGCCGTAGCAATATCACCGCCGGTTTTTGTTTTTGACGAAATAAATCTAATTTTTTTGTACCACATCGCTCACATTTACCTGTAAGAGCACGTTTTTTTATTTTTAGTTGTCACTGTAGTTAATCCACTAGTTGGCGTGGGTGCTCTACATCGAACACAATATAGATCCATGATATAAATTATTATGGATATAATTAACTTCTCAGCGACACAAGCGCGTGAGCCAGTTAAACATCATCCAGCACTACCAAATTCTATAAGGATGATAATAATTGGACCATCTGGAAGTGGTAAAACACAATTGTTGCTTAATCTGATACTGAGATGGATGAAATGGGATAAATTGTATTTAGTGGCACCATCGGTAGATGTCCAGCGATGTTATGAAGTACTTAAGGATTTTAATGAAACCGCAGCGTCCTTGACCAAAGATGGTAATGATGTTGTTGACTTTATCACCGATATTGATGAAGCTCCATCCGTAGACGATCTCGATGGATCTATTAATAATTTAGTTGTATACGACAATGTTATGCTGGACAAACAAACAAACCCAGCTAGGATATTTTCACGAGGTAGGCATAAAAATACAGATGTGATTTATATTACCCAACGATATACACAAATACCAAAAGTGATCAGAGATAACTAATATTTTGGTTGTATTTAACGGAGTTGATACACATACGTTACGAAACATTCATCAGACTTGGTGTTCAGGGGATATGGACATGATTAAATTTAAAATCTTCTTTGCACAAGGTCAAGCTACCCCGTTTGGATTTATAACGATAAATTTACATGATCCTAGGTCAAGGTACCGTGTTGGTCTCGATAAAATTTTTGGTTGACACTACAGCATCAGAGAGGGTGCGACCAAAAGTAGGTTTGCCTAAAAGAAACCTACTGGTTATGTTTAGAGTGTAGTTGACTATTGAGACCATAATTTTGTTTTAATAAGTAACAATCCAAACAAGTGGTCTGTTCACCCTCTCTGCTGCTCTATTAGCCTCATCCGATAGGTTTTTGACCCTTACTCGTGTAAGATTGGTTTTCACACGCCATTTTAGACAAACCCTTTATCTTTTGTCAGTGATGTGTGAACTTGACTGAGCAGAATACCTGGGAATTTAACCAGGTAAAAATCTATGGTCTTTTATCTCAAATTATTGTAATCTATAAGTGTACCTGGCAAAAAAGACGATACATTGCATATCAGAATTATTTTTACCATATGTTTAACACTGATAAGTAACCCATTATCCAGAAAAGTACTTTTGAATCCTTAATATTTACGTCTACCTCAGCAAGTTACGTGGGTAAATGTATTTGGGATTTTGACAAACTTTAAACTTAGATCAGACTTTGCCCAATGAATCCAGGTGTTGACTGCGCCCAGGGCCGTAGGCGATCATAGGCCCTCGGGTAAGAAACACCCAGACGTCTCCTAGTTCTTGCTTAAACAAAAGTTTTCTTTCATAAAATTAAAAAGTGTTGTTCGTCCCGGGTTCCCTTACGGGCGCGGCCCCGGGGATATATTCCTGGTTGCCTCCACACCTCCCCCGTCGGCCCTGACTGCGTCCCTGAAAAGATGCACACTACGAATCTGTCCACATTCTGGGATGTAGAAATACAACCCTAATTAACCCTTGTTCCGATGATCGGGGAGTCCCTATCACTTATATAGTGAGTGATCACCCTTCCACGAGCTTCATACTCTTTTTACCTCAGTAGTATAGGGGGATGATATAAGGCATATGAGGCCAAAGAAGGAAAAACACCTGGGACAATATGGGTCAAAGATGTATAGGGCATACGGGGTCAAAGAAGGAAAAACACCCTGGGACGATATGGGGCAAATATGGATAGGGACAATGGGAATGAGCATTACAAGACCCCCTGGGACGATATAGGGACAAGATTTTATAGCAGCGGGTCATATCAATGGATAGACATAGCATAGATATATGACGTATACATAGATTTATGAACATATATTCTATAACACATAAAATGTATAAACGACCCAAAGAAATTTTAGGCAAGAAAGAGCAATGAAGTAACCCTGAAAAGGGCCTTTGTGTTCTTCTAATTTCTGTCATTCCTTCCTCTCCACCAACTTCTCATCTTCTCCAAGACATTTTTCTTCTTCTTCTTCAGCTTCTTTTTCTCATCATTCCATCTATTTTTAGCTACAACTTGTGGGAAATTCCTTTGGAAAAGCTCACTATCTATTTATAGCCTCAACTTGTGTGACGTTCCTGTTTTAAAACCCTAGTATCTATTTATAGCTACAACCTGCGGAAAAACCCAAGTCTATGTTTATAATCTCAAACTTTCTAGCTTTAATGACGTCACTGTATTCAACACTATTGGAATAATGGCAACAGTGTTGCAAGTGGCTCACCTGAATACATGCTACTGTAGGTAGATAAGTGACATGAATTTGATAGGGATAAAGGGAGTTTTATAGGGACAAAGACCAATACACACACATACAAACATATAAATGTACGTTCACTCATACAAACACACAAATACACAAACACACACAAACACACAAACGTGCGAGCACGCATACAACACCCAAATACACTCACACAAGCAAACGTACGTGCACACGTACAAACACACAAATACAAACACAAACAAAAGTACGAACACGCATAAAAACAAACAAATACACAGAAGGGAAGAAAAAACCCAATATTTGTTTGTGTTCGTATTTGTGTGTTTGTATGTGTGTGTGTGTGTGTGTGTGTGTGTGTGTGTGTGTGTGTGTGTGTGTGTGTGTGTGTGTGTGTGTGTGTGTGTGTGTGTGTGTGTGTGTGTGTGTGTGTGTGTGTGTATTTGGGTGTTTGTATGCGTGCTCATACGAACATGCATAAAAACAAACAAATACACATTAGGGAAGAAAAACCCCAATATCTACTATCCACACAGAAGGGGAGGAAGAAATAAATACCATAACTACTATAAAAAAACAAACAAACATTATATACTATCCACACCCATATCTACTATCCACACAGAAGGGGAAGAAAAAACCCAATATCTACTATTCACACCAATATCTACTATCCACACAGAAGGGAAGGGAAGAAAATAACCCTAATATCTACTATCCACACAGAAGGGGAAGAAAAAACCCAATATCTACTATTCACACCAATATCTACTGTCCACAAGGGAATGGGAAATTCAACTTGTGTGACGTTCCTGTTTAAAAACCCTAGCATATATTTACAGCTACAACCTGTGGAAAATCCCAAGTCTTTATTTATAGTCTCAAACTTTCCCGCTTCAATGACGTCAGTGTACTCAACACTAGGGGAATAATGGCAACAGTGTTGCAAGTGGCTGACCTGAATACGCGCTACTGTAGGTACGTAGGTGACATGAATCTGATAGGGGTAAAGGGAGTTTTATAGGGACAAACAAAGACCAACACACACACACACACACACACACACACACACACACACACACACACACACACACACACACACACACACACACACACACACACACACACACACACACACACACACACACACACACACACACACACACATACACACAAACGTACGCGGACACGTACAAACACACAAATACAAACACAAACAAACGTACGAACACGCCTTAAAACAAACAAATACACAGAAGGGAAGAAAAAACCCAATATCTACTATCCACACAGAAGGGAAGGGACGAAAAAAACCGAATATCTCCTATCCACACAGAACGGAAGGGAAGAAAATAACCTCAGTATCTACTATCCACACAGAAGGGAAGGGAAGAAAAAAAAAAACTCATTATATACTATCCACACCCATAGCTACTATCCACACAAAAGGGGAAGAAAAAACCCAATATCTACTATTCACACCAATATCTACTATCCACAAGGGAAGGGAAGAAAAACTCCCATATCTACTATCCACACAGAAGTGAATAAAATAACCCATTATATACTATTCACATAGGTACGTGCGCACACCAACACACACACACACACACACACACACACACACACACACACACACACACACACACACACACACACACACACACACACACACACACACACACACACACACAAACACTAACGTACGCGCACGCATACACACAGAAATACACACAAACCAACGAACGTATGCGTACGCATAAAAACACACAAATATATACAGCAACAAACAGACGACCTCGCATACAAACACATAAATATAAACACCAACAAACGTACGAGTTCGCATACAAGCACACAAATACACACACACACACACACACACCAATGAACGTAGGCGTACGCATAAAAACACACAAATATACACACCAACAAACGTACGAGCAGGCATACAAACACACAAATACACACACAATAATATTTTTTGATTGACTCAATTATCGCATCAGTTAAGTGGTGAACTTTGGGGTATTGAAAGAATATTGCAATCTGGAGAGGACTGAGATTTTAAAGTGACCACCTACCAACCTCACAAGATTGTACGTTTAGCCACACACCAAATGGTCAGTTGGCCTTTGGAAAAACTGTATCAAATTGTGTACCAGAAGCGAGTACGGCTTCCCAACCATTTTATTTTACCGTACGGACACGCTGGTTTAAAAAAATGGTTCCAAGACGATAGCCACAAACAAGAAGGATGACTTCGACACAGCAAGAATCGAGTGAGAGGCCCACTGAGAACTCCAAGTTCAAACCATACCATTTTCCTGTCTTCTTGCCTGACTATTGTAACTGTGCCAGTCGACTGGAAACGTTTCAAAAATGGCCCACGGATAGGGAAGGATTACATACTGCGAATGTTTTAGCTAGAACAGGATTTGTCTACTTGGGATCTGAGACTGGATTGGGATACGATGTACAGTGTTTCAGTTGTGTCTGAGGTTGCGTATGGATTGATGTATCTATAAAGATTCAGCTATTCAGGAACATACTCGATGGTCTCCACACTGTCCTTACCTTTCTATGGCTTTTCCACCCATCACACTACGGTTCAGGTATGACGGTACCTTAGAGAAGGTAGTATTGTTGTCCAGGAAGAAAAAAAGGAAGACTTTCAAAACTACGCATAAGAAAGGAACGATGTACAAGCTTGAGACTTCATTACGACTAGTATAAAAAAGGACAACGTCCAAGACCGATAGTTCATTGTAACTACCAACACCAAGCGAGAAAGATGAATGCTAACAAACAGACAACACCATTCAAGTTCAGTGATTCTCAAGTGGAGTGCGATGCTGTGCCTAGAGATTGCAGGGATGCCGTACGCTCTGACCCCAGCGATTCAGTACCACATCATGGGAATTTTGCTATGACTACTACTACCATACTTACCATGGAAAGTGATGATATGCGTGTCAAACCTGAAAGGTTTGGGCATCGAGGCTTGGACAAAAGAAGTGGCACACTATGACCAAGATTTGTGATCCTGATTTCAAACGTTCAGTGAAAAACGTAACTTTTAAACCTGTGTTAGTGACAGTGCCAGAAGGAGAACCCGTCACCGAGGAAAACCAATCCCTTCAGGACAGGACCGTCATCAACATCCCGGAAAGGCCATTCCGGGAGGACCTCTGTGTGACTGTGTCAAGTATAGACCCGACATCCGAAAAAACGCTTAACCAAGCATCGACGTCACCCTCTGAAAAGACGCACTTGTCCAAAGAAAAAGAGAAGCAACCAAAGGGGAGGATTGTTTAGCGATTTTGGGGGAAAAGTCGTCACATTTTTGACGAAGCGATTGTCCAAGAAAAAGATAAAAGGCTGTGTGCCAAGTCATCGACGTCAGTGTATTTCTGGTGTGTGTCTCGGAACCAACAAACAAACAAAGACGTCACCCCCCCAGAAGACATCCCTCTTCTACATCCAAAGGAAAGAAAAGGAAAGGACTGCCTCCTCGTTTAGAAAAACAATGGCACGTGTTGTCCGTCCTGTCCAAAGCTTCTGCACCCATGCGAAAACAACTCATTCAAACCAGCTGAAAAGACGTCATCGATATCGTGTGGGAATGTTGTTTGAATGTTTTGAAAGGAACGATATCTTTCTCTAAACGGCAGAAAGAATGCTTAGACAAGCATCGACACATTCTTTGCCAAATGTTCCAAAAAAACATTTCCCATCCGTCAAAAGAAAAGGATGTTGGTGCAACGCGGTGGAGTTTTACTCCTGTTAGGAGCTATTGTCAAAGGAGTAGTGGGACCCATGTTGGGACTCCTGGGAGGTATTTTAGGATAAAAGAGGATTCTGGAGTTAAAAGATCTCAGACGTGACCACTGGTATCCGATGGAAGGACGAAAACTGACTTTAGTGCCTTACAAAAGATGGATGGAATACCATCGTTGGCAAGAACAACGGACCTCGCAGTTACCTCCCAATCCTCATTTGACTGAAATGTCCCAGTTGCAACAGGAATTGCAATCGTTGATGGATCGCACCGATTTGTCAGAAACGGAAAATTCGCAACGGTACGGTCAACTGTTGCAACGACTGCAACTCTTTCACCAGAAAGCTTTAGACAAAACAGCTCTACCAACTCTGAAAGATTTTAAGACCCTGATGTAAAGTCCATTACCAACACTACCACCCCACCCACCCAGCGGTCAAAACAGAGCAGCCCCAGGCATGCCTGAGGAAGAAGAGGCACGAGAAGTCTTTCAAACACCGTCAGCAACTCCGATCCCTAGTAAGATTTCAGCGTCCTTGTTGACCCCTTCCCCTACACCCCAACGAGAAGAACTTAAAGCTTGGGTTCAAAAGATGATGTCCACTCCTCCTTCGACAGAAGTTAAAAAGAAAGAAGGGAAACCAGAAGTGAAAAAAGAAAAAAAGACCAAAGCGATCCCATTACCACCATCACCACCACTACCCTCGACTTCCACTCCCGTGGCACATCGGACACGTAAAGCCGTTTCTAAACCACCATCTAGAGTAGCATCAGCGAAGAGTGGGTAACCTACTAAAACATGGAAGTGTTAGCGGGTTACGGATGAGTTAAGAAATTGTATCGTGTCACTGGACGAGTGCGTGGCCGTCATCCTGCCGTCTATAAATTGGAAAACATGAACGGAAGGTTTTACTTGCCCGAGTTACATCGTGTGACCAAAAAGGACGACGAAGTGGACGACATCGAAAGCATTCTCGAACGAAGAACCCGAAAAGTGGGAAAACGTCGTGTCAAAGAAGTCAAAGTACATTGGACTATAAAAAGAAGTGACCATCATTCCCTTCAACACAGCCTCAGCCACTACCGTGACCACTTCTTCCCCCAGTTCTTCTGTGCAAGATCAACAAAAGCAACCCTTGTGGGTGTGGTGTGGAGAACGTGTGCCTAAAACTGAAATCGTCTTTTTCTGCCAAATCTTTGCGGTGTTTTGAGTCATCGGTGCTGCCATTGCCAATTTGAGTTTGCAACAAGGAGACAAACAATTGTGGACCATTTTACTCAGCAGTTGTTTTAGTTACCTTCTTCCCAGTCCTTCCCTGAAATATTCCTCTTACGGTAACTACGGGAGCCTTGCATCCAACGTCAGTCACCCTCCCAACAGTCACAATAACAATCGCAATCCTCTTTTAGACACTCCTCTGACGTCCAGCGACTCCTCGGACACTAGAGCTGAATAAGCAATTTTACTTAACTTTACCCAGTGACAGTTCCATGGAGGTGTTTCCCAACAACACCTTGTGCTGTTTCACGGCCAAATTACCTCAGGCCATCCAACTGGATCAAAAAGCTCATTGGGAAGTGGCTTTAGTAGAAATTATCCACCCTTCACAAATCAAAAACATCACTGAAAAGCAAAACACTTTTACGGTGGAAGTTCATGTCGAGCATGTGCAACAAAACTTGGTTAAACGCGTCACTGTAGTTGACTCATTGAAAACACAGGACCTCAAAACTAAACGGTCCACGTATCGGTTGAAAATTTTCGCCCAGGCTATTATTTTAGCGCCCGAAATTTGGTGAACACGATTGCTACCAAGTTCAATGCCGTGTTTGGCAAAGCCTTGTAAAAAATCAAACGAAATGTCACGATCGAGTACCATAAAATAGATCGTCACCTACTGATGAATTTTCAGAGGACAAAGTGTTGGCCATTACATTTTGTTCTGAATTGTATGTCATTTTGGGTGGAGACAGCACGTTGATCAAGATTAAAAACGAAATACCATCCATTACCGGCAATTTGGATTTTGCAAAATACTTTCGATTCCCTGTAGAAATGAACCAAGGACTGAATTTGATGTATTCTCCGATGTGGTGGAGTACAACGTGGTGGGACACACCTCCGTACCGTTACTGCGTATCATTCCTTTCAAAGTGGATTCTGCCACGAACGCTGACGAGGAAGGTGGAAACACCTATCATGTTCACCGCGAATTTGTACATCCTCACTATTTACCCGTCAGGAAGTCGTATTTCGACACTGTCAACATTACCATAAAAGGAGATCTGAGACAATATACTCCATTCACCAAAGGGAAAGTCACAGTGAAACTCCATTTTCGAAAACGATTACTCTAACGACTTGTAAGTCATGTATCCTGTGTACCAAGGAGTCGCTCGACAGCGAGGACATGGTTTAGGAGATATGCTGAAATCTGCCTATCGTTCGGTGGCTCCCGTTTTGAAACCGATGGTGACACGGGGATTGCACGCCTTGAAAGATGCCTCTTTAATGCAAGGCAAAGAATTTCTCCAAAATGTGATCATTAACAAACAAAATCCCAAAGAAGTTTTCTTGAGAGAAGGCAAAACTGTCTTGCTTCAAACAGGCAAAGAACATTTTGGGCGGACGTGAAACTCCTATAAATGCCCCGGGCGCTGCTGTCTCAGACAATCCTGCTTCCCTGACGCCACAGCAAGAACAAGGCAGAAAGAGAAGACGACGAAGACACCCCTTCAGAGTACTTCACACCCCAGAGCTAGAAAGACCAAGAAAAGAAGAACTGTCCGAGACTTAGAAGTTTTTGATTATTAAATTACAAACAGAGAAAAAGAAAAATGATGCACTAAGAGTCTTGCGCCTGTTCCAAGTCGGAACTGTATATGTTTGCCATGTCACCCACCATGATGAGGATGCAAGAATCCCAATGGGTCGAATTTCATCCCGTCTCCTCTTTGACGGATTTAGCTCCCATCGAGTTTGAAATCAAAAGACAGCCCGAAGATTACATCGATCTGAATAGCAGTTTCTTGTACTTGAAAGTCAAAGTGATCAAAACGGACGACAGCGTTCCAGGAGTCGATGCCAGAGTAGCTCTCTTCAACAATTTCATGCATTCCTTGTTCAGCGAAGTGGATTTGTACTTGAATAACAAACAGGTCAGCAGTAGCATGGATACTTACCCTTACCGAGCGTACCTGGAAGATCTCTTGACGTACGGAAGAGAGACCAAGAACACTCATCTGGATGCTTGCGTGGTTTGCAAACCTGACACAGCAGGCGAGGACAAGTTTTACGACACAGCCGTGACAGCAGATGACGATCCTCACAATGTGGGCTTTAACATCCTTCGAAAGAAAATCCTGCAAGGACGTAGTTTAGAACTAATGGATCGTTTCCATTTGGACATGTGGTTGCAAGACAAGTATTTGCTAAACGGAGTGGATATCCGCCTGAGACAGAATGTCAGCAGTACCGTTTTCTATTTGATGGCTCATGTCAACGAGTTCAAAACCATCATCCAAAAAGCCAGACTTCACGTGCGCCGCATAGAAGTGTTACCTAAAGAGGGAAATGACATCAGTCACACGTTGAGCAGAACGACCGCCAAGTATCCGATACGACGCATAGAAGTGAAAACTTTCACCACTGCTGCTGCACTCCGATCCAAGATCGAAGATCATCTGTTCCAAGGACAGTTACCCAAACGTTTAATAGTTGGCATCGATAGCAATTCAGCCCTCAACGGAGCCGTCACTGCCAGTCCTTTTCAGTTTAAACACTACAGAGTGTCCAAGATCGAAGTCAGTCGCGATGGCAAGACCTTGTGTACCAGACCCTTCGAACCTCACTTTACCCAGAAGAATTACTTGAGATCGTACTTGTCCCTGCACGAAGCTACCGGACAGCTAAAGACCAAGACCAGCCACGGGATTTCGTACGAAGATTAAGCAGGAGGTTACACTTTGTGGGCCTTTGATTTCACTCCAGACCAAGGCAGCAACGAGGGACATTTCCACCCTATAAAATATGGTCAACTGCGTTTGGAACTTCAGTTTGCAGAAGCTCTCGCCGAGACGGTGAACGTCATCTTGTATATCGAATTCGATAATACGATTGAAATCAACATTTTGAGAGAAGTCATTCTAGACTATTAGAAACTATGGAAGATTGTTATCCCTCTTTGAACGGTAGAGACTTTTTGGAAATGGAATGGGAGGATTTCGTGGAAGCAGTGGAAGACGAAGGGGGCATACTGATGAGATCCAGATGGCCAAAACAAGAACATATAGTCTCCTGTTTTGCCAAACACCTGGCAGAAAACGCGATAAATGTCTGATGATGAGTCAAGAAGCAAAACTGGACGAGTGTCTGGAGGACTCTTGGGATCTCATCTCAGAAGAAGCAGTGTTATATCAGTGGTATAAAAACTTGCGTGATGATTCCTCTCCTCCATTGATTAATGTAGAGATCAATCACATCAAACGTCTCTTGGCTCAGAGGGCGGAGACGAGGCGAAGAAACGGTTATTTGTCAGAGATTTTCAAGCAAAAAGTCAGAATTGAATAGATGAATTATCATTATCTGTGGAAAAAAATGGATACCTGGGAACGTTATTACCTTTTGAACAACAGTTAGTACACTGCTTCTTGGAATCCTGTTGTGTGTGCTAAAGTTGAACTACCTCATCGCAAACCTCAAGACCATCAAGCTTATGTCATCAACACGGGCGACAGTCATCTCCGTGGAACCCACTGGGTAGCCGTCTACTTCCCTAAAGAGGGTTGTGTGGAGTATTTTGATTCGTATGGATTACATAATGTGAAATTACAAGGCACAGATTCAATGGTGTGTGGACAATATTGTGTGTATTTTCTTCATCAACGCAGTCTTAGATATCCCTTAGAACATTTAGTGATTTATTTTGATCGTAACTCTTCTAGAAACAATGAGAAAGTAGATCGATGGTTTTGTGTCCATTATGGATATCTCTTGTCTTTAGCTAGGAAACGCAATGTACATCAATAGTCGAATGACCTGCCTCAGTGCAAGTCTAGCTTGACTTCACAACGTTGTCAACCTTGTCAGAAAAGTTTTTTTTGGTGTTATATGATTTGTTAGTTGTTAGTTGTTTGTTGAATAAAACATGTTGTGTTTTGAATAAAAATGTTTCTGTCGTTTGTTTTCAAAATATGTTTATCATTATAAATGCTTTTTGTCTTCTCTCTATCCCTCACCATGAAATCAGTTCTATAGCGTTCCGACCCCCCAAAAAACTCGTAGGAATGTTTTCTATCGTGTCCGCGCTTGAGCCATATAAAGCAGGGCAGTCTCCAGTCTGACCATATCGCCGACAACATACCCAGAAATACTAAACAAGACCAAGAACAATAATCTCGAGATCACCTACATAAGTATACTACTGTTACTGAAGGAAATTGATAAAGTCGGAAAAATATGAATAAACGCGTAACACAAAATACACACAAAATATGGACTATGGCACAGGGCCGGCCGTATGGCAAGTCCATTAAAATATAACAACATACAAACACACCATACCACATCAATACAATAAAAACGCGACAACTAAGACTAAAGCAACTACTAGCCAGAAGTCAATTCCACAAAACCTTGGCCAATACCAATATAAGAGCAATATAAAATACACACCAAAAATGGACTATGGCGCAGGGCCAGCCGTATGGCAAGTCCACAAAATGTGACAACATACAAACACAACATACTACACCAATACAATAGTAAAGCAGCAACTAGGACTAAAGCAATTGCTAGCCGAACACGAGTCCACAAAACCCTGGACTAAAGCGACTGCTAGCCAAAGGGCAAGTCCACAAAACATAGCATAGAACTAAAGGTAAGACCAACACACCAACCACAGATTGCTAACATTCTTTACTAACTCCCCCTCCCAAAAAACCCAAAACAAAACAAAAACAAAAAAAAACCAAACAAAATATATTATCCTCTCTTTATTTTATATCTTCTTCCTTATTATCTCCCCTGCATGGTAGTGATAGTAATTTCTCATTTAATTACTAACTCCTCGTAGTTCAAAAAAAAAAGAAAAAAAGTAAATATATATTTCCTATATTTTTTCTCATCTCTTTCCTTCTTTATCACCCCCTGCATGCACACGCACTATACCAAGTAGGCAAAAGCACTAGGGTAGATGCAATAGACAGGAAAAGGAGGAGGAATGGAGGAAAATAGATGGGGAAAAACGGGGAAAAATGATTAGGAAACGGAAGATCACAGTCCAAGTGATGACTCCGCTTTCTTCGGACGGACAAACAAGTGTTCACCAATTAGAGGGACAATTCCACCTCGTAAGAAGGTGCTATTGTTTATCAAATTCGATCGGACTAAGCCATGGAGTAGATCGGGAAGCTCTACCTGCTACTCCACAAACGGAAAGAAAAACCCATCCCATGGAGTAATCCAGGAAGCTCTACCTGCTACTTCAAAATTTCCTCTCTCTACACCCACCCGGACAATCAAGCCAAATGGATGCAAGGGGCACAAAACAGGTGCTAGGGAAAACATACTAGCAAACACCTGGGTGGAATCCTGATGCCAACAAGCCAGTGTTGACAAAAGATTTCCCCCCAAGGCCCTGACACCGTGGGGGGGAAGCGGGGGTAGAAGAGGGGAATCCCTTCTAAAAAAAATTTTCCGGACGGACAAACAAGAGCTAACCAATTCCACCTCGTAAGAAGGTGCTATTGTCTATCCAACTCGAACGGGCTAAGCCGTGGAGTAGACCGGGAAGCTCTACTCGCTACTCCACAAACCAAAAGGAAAATCCATCCCATGGAGTAATCCAGGAAGCTCTACCTGCTACTCCAAACTTGGTTGTTTTCCTTTTTATTACATTTACGAATGGTTTTCCTAGTCGGGTGTGTTCCTGGGTGAGTTTGTTAACCTAGCAGCGTATCTCAGTAATAGTTCATGTCTTCCTAATTGAAGTGGGAGTTCCCCTGTTAGTACTTGTAGTTCAGCTAAAGATGCAGACGGGAGAGTGCCTGTGCAGATAATCAACGCTTTACGTTGGATCGTATAAATTTTTTCTTTAGATGTTTAGGTTTTGCCGAGTTGTAAATCTGACATCCATAGTCCAGTTTCCATCTTATCAGCGCCCTATATATGGTAAGTAGTGTTTCCTGGTTGGATCCCCAGGTAGTTCCTTTAAGGTTCTGCATTAAATTTAAGTCTTTGTTGCAGATGTTAATAAGATTGTTGATATGTTGACCCCAATTTAGGTGTTCGTCGTAATACATGCCTAAGAATCTCGCTACTTTAACAAATTTTATATCGTTATTCTGGATAAATAGTTTAGGGTAGGTTAATTCGGTTTTTTTTATGGAGTGAATAGAATAACTATTGTTTTTTTTTTTGTGGGAAATTTTAAAGCCCCATTTATCAGCCCATCTCCCCATATTATCTAGGCTTTGTTGAATGTCATTAATTACTTGTTGTCTGGCGGGGTTTCCTGCTCTCCAGATTCCGCTGTCACCTGCGAATTGCGAGATTTCGACTTTTTTGGAAGTTAGGTTAGAGCCTAAGTCGTTTATCATGAGGTTGAAGAGTGTGGGACTGAGTACTCTCCCTTGAGGTGTGCCATTTTCTAGGGAGTGCGTTTCAGAGCAAGTTTTCCCAACTCTTGTGATAATTTTGCGATTTGTTAAAAGTTTTTTATGAAATTGAAAATGCGGCCTGTTATTCCAAAATGGTTTAATTTAGCTATTAGACCTTTTGTTCATACAAGGTCAAATGCCTTTTCCAGGTAAAGGAAGACAGCTATAAGGTGTCTGATTTTCTTTTAGAGTTGAATGCCATTTTGATGACGGCTTCTAAGCGAATGAGTTGATCTGTGGTTGATCTCTTATTTCTAAATCAGCATTGATTTTCCGTGAGTAAGTTCTTGCTTTCCGGATGGTATTTAAGCCGGTTGGTAATGATTGTTTCCATGATTTTATATATATTGTTTGTGAGGGAGATAGGTCTGTAGGAGTTGATGTTATTAGGGTCTTTTCCAGGTTTAGGGATCGGGATTATTATAGCGTGTTTCCATTTATCAGGTAGCTTGCCTTCGGACCAGATCTTATTTAATAGCTTCAGGATGGTTGCTGTTATTTTTCCAGGGATGTTTTTATATATGATATATCCTATCTGATCTTCTGGTGATGTTTCTTTTTTGGATCCTAATGCTATTTCCCATTCCTGTTGCGTGATTTCGCTAATTAAGTTGGATGTTTTTGCTCCTAGGTCTTGGAATTTGTGTTTTAGATTTTTCTCTATTTTTGCGCGGTGTTGTTGGAAATTATTGGTGTGGTTTTTATTACTGCTCATTTCCGAGAAGTGGCTGGCTATTTTAATTGCTTCATCTTTATTTGTGGTGGCTCCTGAAATTTTCGGCGTATTGTTTACTGTTTTACCCCTAATTGATTTTATTTTGTCCCACATCTGTTTAGAGTTTGATTTAATGTTGAGTTTTGAACAGAATTGCTGCCATGATTTTTCTTTTGCTTTTTTGATTATTTGTTTGAGGTTTTTTCCCCTTTCTTTGTAATTAGTAAAGTCTACCGAGTTTCCTGTATGTTTAAGCTTATTGAGTGCTTTTTATTTTTCTTTATGAGCTATTTTACACTCATCATTCCACCAAGGTACTGATTGTTTGATTTGTGTCCCACTGGTTTTTGGTATGCTACTCATTGCTGCATCATGTGTTGTGTTAATTAGATTTTCGTAGTATATGTTTGTATCCCGGCTTTTTAGATTATCGGTATTGATATCCGAGAGTGTTTTACGGAATGTTTCCCAGTCTGCCTTGTAATATGGGGGGTGGGTCTTGAGTTTTGATTAAACTGCACCGTCACCTGTAGGGTGATGATCGGAAAGTGGTCGCTGCCTAATGAGTTGCTTTGGTCCACTCTACAATCAGTCATCTGTGCTAGGTTAGGCGAGCATATGGCGAGGTCGATGGCAAAGAGGGTGCCATCCGCTGGGATGATTCTAGAGTTAGAGCCATTTTCTTATAGTAGATATGGTGTTTTTTGTCTTCCTTCCATTTTGTGTGGATAGTAGATATTGAGTTTTTTTCTTCCCTTCTGTGGATTTGTTTGTTTTTATGCGTGTTCGTACGTTTGTTTGTGTTTGTATCTGTGTGTCTGTATATGTGCACGTACGTTTCTTAGTGGGTATTTGTGTGTTGTTGTGAGCGCATACCTATGTGGATAGTATATAATGGGTTATTTGCATCGCTTCTGTGTTGATAGTAGATATTGGGTTTTTTCTTCCCCTTCTGTGTGGATAGTAGATATGGGTGTGGATAGTATATAATGGTTTTTTTTAATAGTAGATATGGTGTTTTTTTCTTCCTTCCCTTCTGTGTGGATAGTAGATATTGGGGTTTTTCTTCCCTTCTGTGTATTTGTTTGTTTTTAGGCGTGTTCATACATTTGTTTGTGTTTGTATTTGTGTTTGTATGTGTGCGCGTACGTTTGTTTGTGTGTGTGTATTTGGGTGTTGTATGCATTCTTGCACGTGTGTGTGTGTGTGTGTGTGTGTGTGTGTGTATTTGTATGTTTGTATGAGTGAGCGTACGTTTGTGTGTTTGTATGTGTATGTATTGGTCTTTGTTTGTCCCTATAAAACTCTCTTTATCCCTATCAAATTCATGTCACCTATCTATCTACAGTAGCGTGTATTCAGGTCAGCCACTTGCAACACTGTTGCCATTATTCCAATAGTGTTGAGTACAGTGACGTCATTGAAGCTGGAAAGTTTGAGACTATAAATATAGACTTGGGTTTTTCCACAGGTTGTAGCTATAAATTGATACTAGGATTTTTAAACAGGAACGGCACACAAGCTGAGGCTGTAAATAGATAGTGGGCTTTTCCAAAGTAATTTCCCACAAGTTGTAGCTAAAAATAGATGGAAGGATGAGAAAAAGAAGATGATGAAGAAGAAGAAAAATGTCCTGGTGAAGTTGAGGAGTTGGTGGAGAAAAAGAAATGACAGAAATTAGAAGAATCCAAAGGTTCTTTTCAGGGCCACTTCATTGCCTCGAAAAGATTTACTCTTTCTTGCCTAAATTTTTTTTTAGTCGATTTTATATTTTGTGTGATAGATTTATTTTCATAAATCTATGTATGTGTCATATGTCTATGCCTATGTTTATGTTTATTTCCATTGTCCCTATCCATCTTTGCCCTATATCGTCCCAGGGTGTTTTTCCTACTTTGACCCCCCCCCCATATCCCCTATATAGTCCCCCTATACTACTTACCTCTTAAAAAAAAATATACATGATGATGATGATGATGATGATTATGATTGTTATTATTGTCATTATTATTATTATTATTATTATTATTATTATTATTATTATTGGTGATGATTGTGGTGGTGGTATTGCTGCTGCTACTGTATATCTTCTTGTTATTTCAGATAAGAACGGAAAAGAAAGTGATCGGCTCTCACCTTGTCTCAAGATACAAGTTTTAAGATTAAGACATTAGTTATCAACTGGGGCCCGCAAAAGGAAAAAAGAATAAGCATCAGAATAATTGACAATTACAAAGAATCCAATACAATTCAAGAAGATAGTTTTGCATAATTTAATGTAATAGTGGTATGAGAAATTATGGGAGGCCGCAGAAATTTTTCCGGGGTATGTGGGTACAAATTCAAAATCAAATGGACCAGGTTAATATTGTACAATGGGTTTTATTTGTCAAAAATGAAGGAAGGGACAACTTCCACCCCTCTGTGGACGCTCATGTAGCAATATACAATGTATGACGTGACTAAAATAAATGTTACTTGTGCACATTGTTGAAGATCAACTTCCGTATCAAGCGTTCGTGAGTGGTTTATAGTGTGCACCCTTTTCGAACTTAAATGTATTCCCGTCTAAACAATCTGAAAGATGGCGCTAGTTCTCATCTTTGCTGGCATAGGAGCTTTATTCCTTCTTCTTATCTTTACAATCTCATATCTTATTGCATACTTAGGACTGTTTGAAACAGTCGAAGTTGGGGCTGGTAAACCTCCGATCGGCAAAGCTGTTGTTTTATACAAATATGGTCGAGGTCCCTATAAAGAATGCGGACACATGTTCACTGATGTTTGTCGACTGGCTCCTAATTGTAGACCCGTTGGCATTTACTACGATGATCCCAAAGTGGTACGAAATGTTTGTTGATAAATTTTGTTTAGTGAAGTAATGATACAGCTGATTAAGAATTCATACATTTGACAGAACCAGGACAACAAACCCGTAGATTTAGAAAGTTCGATAGCAGACTGCCAACTAAACTAGTCCTACAATGCAAGACCTCAACTCTGAGATTTATGTTTTGGGCGTCGAGGTCTTACCGCCAGAATAACGGCGCAGTGTAACATCGTAACGAAAGTCAAATTTTCAGGAATATCTTTCACATTTGGCAGCCCACAACGACACTTTGCTACAAATTGAATAGTCCGAGTTTCCTCTGACCCTTGCCACCCCATTTTTGATATTTGGACATTAGTGTTGGGGTGTAGTGTCAGAGTCCATTTCCTATCGAAAAGTTGGAATTCGCCGACACCATTTGGTGTTGGCATAGGGTAGCTGCTTATTAACTGGCCTAGCAAACTTTAACAACCTTTCGTCAAGATATACCTGCATGAAATCGATAGGAATATGATTTATTTTCTCAGATATTGCGAGTATAGCATTAGTTATATCTTTAATCCGCAGACAGACTAGTCAAAACTATAGCGTTGATGAAAATTGACCTGGAACTCGCCATTTGCATTCCGAGTCACATGACTACACAAATATCGTGACCCACATGTTAATGACTTCAGAATTCAAATAGTCACGTGATATCAACAATTAACTGTTTCTAATGTTGCTATAGGAAAACAAATCCAACATATAAATGAAAGTCACGTAATATTTGTAGAAAAATAAAAGAACATAAACTTCTATAAATATTTATTCTGGAAACAACGACCAGAAATCTGTAAATGTTGCAGCACCTTGAAAAAAACCCGAGATTCAACAAGAGGAGAGCACAGGTCAATGCAGTAGTCACGTGATACCAACAAAATACATTGCTGACACGTGCTTAGTACTTGATGAATCTGGTTTTCTCCACCTTACTGTGATACCGACAGGTTTCTAGTCGTTCTCAGATTAAATATGTTGAGAATTAAGTGTGCATTGTATTTATGTACAAGTATTATGTAACTTTTAATTAATATTTTTGAATTCTATGTACAACAACTTTCAAAATGGTTTATAGTTGATATCACGTGACTATTGGACTTCTGATGTCATTGACATGTAGGTTGCGAGATTTGTGTAGTCACGTGACTCGAATGCAAATGGCGAGTTCCAGGTCAAATTTCATCAATGCTATAGTTGCGTCTCATCTCTCAGCGGATTAAAGATATAATGAATGCTACACTTGCTATTTCTGAGAAAATAAATCATATTCCTATCGATTTCATGCAGATATATCTCGATGAAAAGTCGTTAAAGTTTGCTTGGCCGGTTAGTAAGCAGCTACCCTATGCCGACACCAAATGGTGTCGGCGAATTCCAACTTTATGACAGGGAATGGACCCTACACCCCAACACCGAGATTCAAATATCAAAAAGATCCAAATATCAAAAATGGGGTGGCAAGGGTCAGAGGAAACTCGGACTTCAAATTGAAGTCATAATGTTTTAGTCAGACTTTACTTACTCTGATATTTTTTTTTCTAATAAATTTAAATTCTCACACAAGCAAATTGACCTGTTTTCAAGTTTCGTTTGCCAACATTTCATTTAGTTGGAATGCACTGGAAGTGAGGAATGCTGAAATCAGGATAAGTTGAGGTATTCTTCTTTAATGAAAAGAATAAAAATATATTAATATTGAGAAAATGTTTAGATAGCTTTGTTTCGTTCAAGATTCTTCTCATCCTTTTAAGCGATTGCTGTATTCCTGGCTTCCATCACATTCGAGCCAACTGAACTAAACCAGATTTTTAAATTTTTTTTTTTTATCAGTACGAGTTTTAAGAGGCCGGAAAAGAAAACAAGTGGATTATTTTTACATACAGAATGAATGTGTTCTCATGATTCTATAATAAAAGACCAACTTTTGAACATAATTATAATAAAAATGTTACAATAATAATATTGTATTGTCAAGTAAGAGTTGCATATCTCACAGATCACTGCCAAGATTTTGTATAAAATCAACAAGCATTTGTAGTTCCCTTTACAATATCTCAGGCTGCTGACCACAGATTACCATCATTGAGATTAAACTTCACACTTAACAGGCTTTTAGTAGTTTTCTGGCCCAGATTTCCCATGAATCACTCTCTATTTTGCATAGGCTAGAGCATTTACTCAGACTGTCTGATTAGAAGTGGCGGTGACAGAACAACTACACTAAGCTTGCAGAAAAGTTCAAACTTAATTTTCATCCAGCTGAGCTTTTAAGGTTGCCGACTGCTTTCCAGTGTTCCTCCAAGCCAAATTCACCTTGAGAAGGAAGTTCCTGATTGGACTGAGCCTAATAGTTCTTAGCTGGTGATATTTTTAACATTGGAAGAAAGCGTATGTTTCAGCATTTTGGCATGAACAAGAGATGTATGACCGGCCCTTAAATATTTCTCTAAAAATATCCTTAAAGAAGGCAGTAACAATAAAACAATACTAAAATTCAAAATGCTAACTTAGTTTTTTGGTAGATCTCAAAAGCAGTCATGGAGCAGATTGGATCGTTTTATTGCATATAACATCTCGTAAAAGGTTCTGTATTTGGAATTAAACACCCAAGATTACAACAATAAGGTATAATATAACACCTCATTAAACTCCCAAAATTACAAGGTAATCCATTCCCTTCTTGTTGTATATGGCTTCTTAAGTCTATTACTCACTTATTAATTATTGTAACAGTATACATTTCCAGTCTCCAGTAGATTGGTTTTTGTAATGTGGGGATAGCATGAAAGTTTTTTTTAAAACAAATATTTGTAAGAAACTGTTATTTTCCAAAAGCATTAGATTTCAGTTATAAAATTGTATGTGCAATGGAAGGCCATTAAAATGGTATTTTCGTCCTGCTGTCAGTAGAATCACATGTATGAGAATTAGAAACTTTCACAATGTGATGAAAGTGATGATATATTGCTTGATTTAAAAGATTTTTTTTTTTCCAAGAGCTTTTAAAAATAAGGTTTCCAGAAATTTGGAGGGTCCAGCTATTCAAGTTAATTTGCCAGTAGCTTCTCGTGGATCGGTGGTTCTTTCTGGGGTTTTTCCGGGTTCTTCCTCCACCATTGATAGTGGCCGCAGTGTATAGCCTATCTTGTGCTGAAAAATGGCATTAAACCCTACAACAACAACATTCAGGTTAATTTAATTTTGGTAAAGCATGAAATGGATAATAACCTGACTGCAAGGGAAGCGTGCAATGTATCAAGTGGTCTGACACTCTGTGATGTCGTGGAGTGTGTGTATTGAGACTTTGTTTTGGAGATTTAAGAAATATTTTTGTAACAAAATTGTTTTGTTGATTTGATTACAAATTACAAATCTTTGATTATTTTTAAGGTGAATAAGTCCCATGAATTGATAACATTATGAACACTTCAATTTCTTAAGCATTTTACATAATGGCACATCTACAAAATACCAGAAGATAAGTGTGAAGACTACATGCAGGACTCAGACTAGGTTAAGAAAAATTGGAGAAGTGAATTCTTGCACCTGATAAAAAGGAGTGAGACTAGGGGGTGGAATCAAAGAATCGACAAAAAGTAAAACACCAATACGTCTTTTATGTGTAAATGTATATTTATTGACTTAAAATCTCAATAAAGATTGTCATTTTCATGGTCAGCAGAAAGGAATATTACATAATAAAAATCAGTGCTAGACTGTATAGTCAAGGCAGTGATGTCGTTTCAGATAACCATCCCAGAATAACTAATATATTGGTTTCCATTAAGAACAATACATGTGCAGAGGTCTCTGCAGAGATTTTCTGCATCCCAGATGAAAAATTTGCATCCAAATACGCATGATTAAGTGTTTCCGAGACCTCTGGTGCATATGAATGTGTTCGTTGTTGCTTAATTTCTTTATTAAAGCAAACTGCTCTGGTGGCCTAGTGGTTAGAGTGTCTGCCTTGGATGTGGGAGGTCGTGGGTTTGAACCCCAGTCAAGTCATACCAAAGACTTATAAAAATGGTACTAACAGCTGCCTCGCTAGGCGCTCAGCATTAAGAGATTAGTGTTAGGACTGGTCGGCCTAGTGTCAGGATAATGTGACTGGGTGGAACATCATGCTACATGTCTGCAACATGATGCCCCAGTGCTAGACGTCACTATAAACTGTCACACCACAGACATCGTAGCGATATGACTGAAAAGTTTTTAAAGCTACGTTAAAAATCCAAATCACACACACACTATTTATTAAATTATTAAAGCAAGTTCAGAGATCTAAACTATTGTTAAGAAGTTTAACGTGCTTTATTTACCTGCTGTAGACACAGCATTTTTGGTTGCTTGGGCATAGTTGGATTTTTTTTGTTGTTTTTTTGTAGTTGATATATTTCAAATATAAATTAATAATTATTTTCAAAATAGGTCATGGGAATATGAAAATTGTTTCTTTTCTTCAATAGACAGAAAAAAGAAAGAAATAGGGTAGTACAGCTGTACCTACTTAAAGTTTATTGATCAAACTGTTTTTCTTATGTTCCGAGTGGACTATTTAAATACTTATGGATAAAATGTAACTTTCATTCCTCATCACATTTTCTAGAAACTAAAAATGACAACAATCACAACTGCAACTACTGTTAAAAAAATCTTCATAAATTGGTCACATTCCTACCAGAAATTTCAAAATACATTAGCTGAAAAATTCTTGGAAAACTCTTCACAAGAGAAATAGTCAGAAAAATTTTACTGTGTTGAATACGGAAAGAAAAGTTTCCTTTAATTTTCAAAAAAGGCTAACATTAAAGGTTACAATAGAGAACTACGGTACTGACTTAATTGAGCACATATCCGAAGGTCCAGTTGAAACATTTGCTTGTTAAAACTAATTGGTACACATTGCTGATACAATTTGGGAAACTGGTAACTTTCTACCATCATGGCAAGAAGCAGCAGAGATACCAGTACCTAAACTTGCGAAGGACCATACCAACTTTGCACCTATATCGTCCCATGGCACTAGAAAGCTCAGGTTGTGGAACTGTGTAATGAATAACAAATGCCAGAGGTTTATGGTATATCGAGTCCGACTACCATCTTCTGTGTTGATTCAGGTGCCAGAGAAGCATGATGGAGCATCTAGTTAGACTTTTAACATTTAGTTTGCTCATCCAAGAGTCAGTATCCAGTTAAGACAATTCATTGATGGAGATTCTTGCTCTCCACTAAAGTGGTCCTCAAGGTTTACAACAGTGCTCTGATTAGGAGTTCAAAATAAGGTCCAGGCCTAATTAGAATTTGACACCTAATCAGCACCATATTGCCTGGCCTTGTTAGAACTTGACACCTAATCAACACCATATAACCTGGCCTTGTTAGTACTTGACACCTAATCAGCACCATATCGCCTGGCCTTGTTAGAGCTTGACAGTTAATCAGCAGCATATAGCCAGGCCTAATTAGAATTTGACACTAATCAGCACCATATCGCCAGGCCTTGTTAGAACTTGACACCTAATCAGTACCATATTGCCAGGCCTTGTTAGAATTTGACACCTAATCAGCACCATATCGCCTGGCTTTGTTTGAACTTGACAATTAATCAGCACCATATAGCCAGGCCTTGTTAGATCTTAACATTTAGTCAGCACCATATAGCCAGGCTTTGTTATAAATTAACATTATATGAGCACCATATAGCCAGGCCTTGTTAGAATTTGACATTATATCAGCACCACATAGCCAGTACTAACTTGCTGTTAAACCCTGTACATGACTGCCTCTAACTTCCATACATGTATCAATATGTATATGCATGCATACAGTGAAACTACTTCAAGACTTGTTATAACATGGCTCCCAAATTTTTACAAGAGCTTGGTTTTATTATTGGGCAATATAGAGATTAGCTGGTGAGTGCATGTACTTCAACATTTACAAAGAGATTAGCTGGTGAGTACATGTACTCCAACATTTACAATAAGATTAGCTGGTGAGTACATGTACACCCCATGCCAATTCTTATACATGTATATGTAGGTACCAATGAAAGGTTTTCTGCCAAGACATAAATATTAAATATGTAATAACTGTTTAAAGTATTTCTAGGCTAATATACATCAGTTTGGTAATAAATATAGTTGCACTGATATGGGTAGTTGGTGCATCCCCCCACCCCCAGCCTCCTGTCTTATATATGTAAGAGGACACGCATATTTTCTTAAGTAACTGTTTTGCTTGGATATAGCATAATATGGTACATACATATCATGTTGGCACAATACACATACATGCACACATACAAGGCCGCCAGGTGGCAGAGTGGTTTAAAGCACTTGGCTTTACAGATCACTGCATTCTCACCTCATTCCACTTGGGTTCGCATCTTGGGTTCAGCCAGTATGGGTATGTGAGAAAACTGCCATTGGCTTCCCGTGGGTAGGTGGTTCTTAACAAGATTTCCTGGTGTCTTCCTCCATCAGTTATACTGGCTGCTATATATAGCCTATTTTGCACTGAGAAATGGCATTAAACCCCAAAATAACATACATACATACATGCATGCATACCTAAATACCTACCTACCTAGATAAATACATTGGGTCCCTAGATGGTATAAAGGGATTGCCATTACTGATCACTGCCATCTCACCTCGTCACGGGTTTGAGTTTCGGACTCTTGCCAATGTGGGTATGCGAGAAAGCTGCCAATAGCTTCCATTATGTCAGTGGTTTTTACCGGGGTCCCTTCCACCTCTGCCATATATAGCCTATCTTGCACTGAGAAATGGTATTAAACCTCCCCAAAACATTACATACATACATACATACATACATACATACTGTATATAGCCTATCTTGCACTGAAAAATGGGTGTTAAACCTCCCCAAAACATACATACATACATACATACATACATACATACATACTGTATATAGCCTATCTTGCACTGAGAAATGGTATTAAACCTCCCCAAAACATACATACATACATACATACATACATACATACATACATACATATATACATACATACATACATACATACATACATACTGTATATAGCCTATCTTGCACTGAAAAATGGGTGTTAAACCTCCCCAAAACATACATACATACATACATACATACATACATACATACATACATGCATGCATTGTGTGCTTTACATCCATTTCATGTGTGCATTAGTTGCATTTCTTGAAAGTGGTCCTTTGACTCAAAATCATATAACTAGAAATTTTTAGCTTCACAGCCTTGAATTTTCTTTGAAAAATATGTAACTGAATTAACTTTGATATCATTCATTTTTGATGTTTATGAATCCTATTTTGTTTGTTTTATTCAGATAATTTCATTATTTTTTTAGTCTTCACTAAAGTTAAGTTTAAAAATGTATATGAAATCATGTTAATCAGTTAATGCGAAATTCATACAAGTCAGTGGATACCTGTATATAATACAAAGCTTCATATTTAATTATTAATATTTATTACTAACTATATTTCAGATCAAATATAATAATTATATGATGTTCTGCATACTGGTCTCTAAATTGTTGGATGTTTTACAAAAAAAGGCCATGTTTTGAAGATAAAAGATATATTTCAGTATTTCCTGTGCTTTTCATTCTGAATATGGTAATAATAATGATATTGAGGCAGGTAAAATATAAACTTAAGAAAGAACGGTTATACAGTTTGTGAAACCTATTAAAGGTTGCAACTGAACATACCATTTGTGCAGAAAGATCAAATAACCACCCTCTGTTACTTGCCACTGAACCACACTTGCAGCACAGTCAAAGAGTTGTTATTGTGGGAAAACAAGCTATTGGATTAAGGTCAATTATTTACTGGAAGAGTCACACCTCTGCGTGGCACTGAAAAAGTACGCATATTAGAGGATCAGTCAAAAGGACTGTCAGCTTGAAAACAAAGTGAGTGCTGCCTTAACAAGCACTGGCT
This sequence comes from Megalonaias nervosa, assembly GCA_016617855.1. Lineage (NCBI taxonomy): Eukaryota > Metazoa > Mollusca > Bivalvia > Unionida > Unionidae > Megalonaias > Megalonaias nervosa. The sequence continues at coordinate 50,000 of JAECUM010093244.1, forward strand.
GAAAACTTGTATGCAGTAAATGGGTACCCTAAGGCTCATCTTAATACCCAGGTAATTATGAATGGGGGGTGGGGGTGGTACCTGAATACATTGGTACCCATTGATGACTTTACATGTTGCTGTGGTAAATATAATTACATGTTTAGTGTGTTGTGTATTCAGTAACATTGCTTTAATATTTGTATTACTATTATGTAATAAAGAAAATAATGTAATCTCTTTTGAAAAGGAAATAAACTCGGTCACTTCTTTGGACAGACATGCATGCATACAGGTCTAAGGCAGATGCCAGACAGGTGTGTGATGTAAGGCCTTCTTATGCCTTGTTATGTTTTATAATCTTGTATAATAAATAAAAAGAATTTCAAGGGCTTTTCTTTAGGTGTACAGATGTCTACTGCATCTAATGGATGATCGAACACTTGTACACTATAGTGGCAGTCATTCAGAGCTCTTAATAGAATCACGTTTTATAGGACTTTCAGTTTCCTGGTCTCAGTTCAGTTCTCAAAATAATGTCTCCAGTTCTGTATGCCTTAGAACTTTTTGAACTAATGTGGCTTCAGACTTCCAAACTTTTTCCGAGAACTCATAATTGTTGACATATTGCCCAAAATCATTCAGAGAACTCTGAATTAGTGTTGACATATTGCCAAAATTCCTTCAGAGAACTCAGAATTGTTGTTGACATATTGCCAAAATCATTCAGAGAACTCTGAATTAGTGTTGACATATTGCCAAAATTCCTTCAGATTGACTCAGAATTGTTGTTGACATATAGCCCAAAATCATTCAGAGAACTTAGAATTATTGTTGACATATTGTCCAAAATCCTTCAGAGAAACTCTTAATTATTGTTGACATATTGCTTTGGCATTAATGACATTCTTTTTTTTCTTCCATAGGTTCCAGAAGAGAAGCTGAGATATGCCATTGGTACCATATTATCCGAAGATGGTTCCCCAGTTGATGAAGATCTTCAGAAGAAAATGATAGATGAAGGGTACAAAGTGATTCATCTACCAGCAGTCAGCAATGTTGTAAAGACCACCTTCCCCTTCAAGAGCTCTATTTCCATTTACATTGCCATCTACAAGGTTTACCCAAAGTTGTGCAAGTATATTCAGGTAGTTTTATTGTTTTGTTGAGATGTCTCTGTTTTTGAAATGATTATCTCTAATAGTTACTTAGAAAACTATTTTCTCTTTTTATGTGCATTTTTTAAATGGTTACCATTTTTAAACATGTATTTTTGTGATATTTCCAATATAATATATCTTTTCCCAAGTCCCAGTTATTTGAATGATTCTCATGTCTCTCATCTAGACTGGATGATTAAAGTTAATACACAGTATTCTATTGATCCATTCAAGAAATTTCAAAAGTAATGATTTAGTATTATCGAGCAGGTAAAATCACTTCATGCACAGAGATTCCACTGGGGTTGTGCAACTACTGGTACTTCATACCTGCAAGGATGGGAAAAGTCGTTACAGGCCCAGATTTTACCAGTACAAATGCTAATCAGCCATTATCATCAATGCATTGTCTATCCTTTACATAAATTAGGGAAAATTGTGTTGTAAACAATACATTAAAGAAAGAAAACGAAAGGAATCCATTTCTGACCTTTTCAGGAGCTTATTGATAATAGACACTGTCACAAATCAACAACATGACAGTAGTGTAATCCCTAGTATGAGTTTCCTCTGACCCTTCCCACCCCATTTTAGATATTTTTAGGGTGTGGGGTCAGAGCCTTTCGAAAAGTTGGAATTCATCACTGTGAGGTATAGGGTAGCCACTTGCTTCCTAGCTGGCCTAAGCAAACACAAACAGCCTTGGGTTGAGCCATACCTGGATGAAATCAGTAGGAAATATATTTTCTCAGAAATTATTATTATAATATTCGTTGTCTTTAGTCTGCTGACAGACGAGACGAAAATACATTGTTGATGAAATTTTACCTGGTACTCGCTATTTGCATGGCTAGGCACATGACTAAACAAATCTTGCAACCTGCATGCCCATGACATCACAGGTCCAACAATTCATATCAACGATAAATCCATTTCCATGTTGTACAAAAAATTTGAAAATATTAACTGAAAGTCACATAATGTTTGTAAAATGAACTAAAGCATACTTAATTCTCAACATATCTGTTCCTAGAATAATGGCCAGAAACCTCATGCTTTTGCAGCAACTTAAAGAAAACTAGATTCATCAAGCACAGAGCTCACGTCATCGCAGTAGTCAATGTGATACAAACAAAACATTGCTAACACATGCTCGATGCCTTGTGAATCTGGTTTTTTTACAGGTGACAGCGAATTCCAACTTTTTAATAGCCAGTTAGCTCTGATTCCACACCCCAACATAAATGCCCAAATATTTCAAATGGGCAGAAAGGTCAGAGGAAACTCAGACTGCATAATCTCATTCCACTGTCATCATTGTCAGTCAGGAACTTAATCCACAAAGAATTAACAACTTTGGTTCAGAGTTCATTTATAAATTAAATAGTTAATTTGTTTACATGCAACACGTATTATGTTTAATTTTAGTAGATTGATTCAAGTGAAAGCCTACAACATCAGCATGGCTCATAAGATCACACTACTTACAGTCACCCATAAATAGAACTCGCCAAAATCCAGACCAGTTCGGTCCCTTGACAAACAAACATGCGGTTATCACTTTGTTTTGAACAAAAGAAATAAAGCTTGGATTAACATTTATGAAGCAGAAATAGAGGTGCTTTCATTTATATTGCTTCGCTCACCAACAATTAGTCATACACAAGAGTACCAGAAAGAGAGTCAGCCTATCTCTTTGATGGCTTTGGGTATTTTTGTGACAGCAACTACACATGATGAGAATGCCTTCTAGGAGCATTCACTAGTTGTTCTGCAGCAGCAGTCCAATACTGTGTTTCAGTAATTCATTGGAACTCCAACTCTAAATAGCGAAGCAAAATTTTACTGCCTGTCTGTACCATTACACCACTTCAATCCATCCAAGAGATAAGCAGACTCTTTCTGGTGCTGTGCTGATATTGTCAGTCGCTAATCACAGTTGGCGGGAATATGTAACTGCAGTTGCATGAAAAGAATGGATCAGCTTTTGACAGACTTTGTTGTTGAGACATTCAACTTTCATGACTTAATAACACAGTTTACATCATGTTGGTAAACAAGTACAGACAGTCTCACATTTTACCAGTAAATGATACCATATACTGGTATAATGGAATCTCTGATTACAAAAACTTTATATTTTGATCTACATATCTTTCTCCTTCATAAAAGCTGTTAATTATAAAATACAGACAAGGTTGGATGGCCATCTTTGTTTATCTTCAGTATGGTCTTACTGCAAATAGTTCCAAGTGATTGATTCCTTCCATGTTTATGGCATTGTTTCATTTCTAGTGTATTAAATATACTTTGCATTACTAATAATAGTAGCAGACTTTTTGGTCTTAATAAAGTTAGTAACAAAGTATATATGCACTGGCCATTATGGTCAGTTTTATACATGATTCAGTAAATGATTAGACCTGACTGCTTTTGATATTTTTACTCACTGAAGGTCATTCATGAAATAATAATAAAAATGTTTTATAAGGAAATCGGTATAAAAATATTTTCTAAATAATGTCACTATAAGTTGTTTGCTATGACTAGTTTTTATGTTTTTCAAAATAATGAACAGAAGAAAAAGGAGGAATTCTTACACAATTTTTAAAAGAGATGTAACCCCCAGAATTAATTTTGTAGAACTATTGAGATGATTGAAGACGGTGAATTACATCACATCTGTTGCTTGAAAACATAAACTCACTCATGCAGGTATAGTGACTGTGTTACTAAACAGACTCCCATTTGATTCAAAACACCAACAGGTTGACAGTGTTAGAAGTGGGGGTTACTAAGCAAAGCATACAAATGCAAGGGAGGGTGGTAGAAAAAATACACTGTGCAACAAGCGGGTTCTAAATGTCTGTTTTATATATATATATATATATATATACTAAATGGATGACCCCTTACCTCAGTAGTTATAAGCATATGGAAGAATGGGAATGATATTTACATCCAACAGATTAAATGCCACATTTGATAGTGAACAGTTGAGTTTTATTGTTAATTTCTTCACCGGAATCAAATCTTTGATTTAAGTAATAAGTATTCCAACTGCTTTAGATCTGTTTCAAGAAAATATACCACTCTGGTGGCCTAAGTTGTTAGAGTATCTGCCTCGGATGCAGGAGGTTGCTGGTTCGAAACCCAGCTGAGTCATATCAAAGACTTATAAAACGTACTAGCAGTTGCCTCGCTTAGCATTCAGCATTAAGAGATTAGTGTTAGGACTGGTTGGCCATGTGTCAGGAAAATGTGACTGGGTGGGACATGATGCCACTTGTCTGTGGCATGATGCCCCATTGCTAGATGTCACTATAAACTGCCACACTGCAGACATCATAGCGATGTGACTCAGATCGTTAATGCTATGTTAAAAATCCCAAAACACAAAGAAAATATAACTCCTAGGTAGTTGGACCGAGTTGTGACTTTTTAATCCCCAGTATCAGAGCAAGTTGACTTTTATTATTTCTTAAATGCACACTTCCTAAAGATATTATTCTTATCCATCTTTATCACTAGATCCTCATTTTTTGTAGAAAAGTTCAGGAGCATTAATATTACATTGTAATTGTGAGTGTGTGTTTTGTGTGTGTATATATATATATATATATATTTCTTCATTCCAGAAGTTTTGATAAATTTTTCCTTTACCCATCCTTCAAAATTGTTGATAAAATTGTAGTTGTTGCTTTCTACGATCCTAAATTTAGCATTATACCATGATGACGGTAGTAATTTGGATTGTCATTAGTCTGTTTGAAAATTATTTGCAAGAGCAAAAATTTCTTTCTACAAAATTTATATTGGGCTTGATCTGCATCAGTCATGACTATATTGAAATAAACAAAAATGAAGGTATGTTTTGCGTCGTTCTAAATTAATATTCAGAAATATAATCTTTTCCTTGACTTTCCACTTTGAGTTTAATATTCACTAATGAGGTAGATATTACCCGTAGCAATATGATTCATGTTTGGAACATTCCAAGAGTTTATTATTGGGAAATGATCAAATCTTGTTACGATTATAGTAAAATGTCAGGTTTGTTTATATTGACCCAGTGATACTCGGATGCAATTAAAAAGGCTCCTGTATCCATTTGCAAAACAAGTGAAATCTTCAAGCTCATCTCCATCTACTTGACGATTCAGAAAATGAACACCAAATGTAGAACAAAAACTGAAACAAAGTACTACCTTATAAATTAACCTCCACATCCCTGAAAATATAAACAGAACCCACAATAACCTCATTGAAAGCTTACTTCCAAAAAGTAGAGAAAAATTCCACAAAAAGAATATATAGGATTAGGTATTTCTTTCTTTAAATGCAGAATTCAGTTGAAAAGCATTAATGTTTTAATTTGGCTGTGTAGGAAGTACAGACTAATTAGTGTGATATATTGGTTGGTTTAATATAATGAATATTTTCTTTTCTGAAGGAGCACCGACTAAGTGCCTTCCCCATGCTGGAGGTGTATGATAAAGAAACAATTCATTTCATGGCTCCGCTGGCTCATCAGTATGAATTTTTTGTTGACGAGAGCAAGCGTGATACACCAGATGAGGATCAAGAAGAAGATGACCAATCCGTCAGCTGCCAGTCATTCACTCGGGGTTTCTCAGAGGGTGACGCCTCCACCAGCAAGCACGATTTTACAGAAACACTCGATGACGACTCTTGTGGTGAGGAAGAGCAAGACGATGATGTGATACAGGATCAGGAGGTCACTTCTAGTATGAAACTACCAACGGTAGATGGCGAGACCAAAGAAGGCACTTTGGTGGATAGCCCAGCAGGTGACTGCAGTCTTATTAATTCTGGAATCAGTTTGGAAAGGACATCAGCTGTAGCTGATCAAAGTTTGGAAGTTGAGAATCAGAATGAGTCCGAGTCCGAGGGGAATGCATCCACTTCCTCATTTGAGGAGATTCACCTGGAAGAAGGACATACTGCACAAAGGAAATCATAATCGACAACATTTCCGTGAACAATATATATAAAACAAAAGTATTGTCAAAATAATCTTAATATTTGACACCATGCTGATGCTGGAAATAATTTTGTAAAGATCATACAATACACAATGTGTCAACAGACAGTTGTCATAACTTTGAACAATGAATTTGGGAAAGAAATTATCCATTTGCTTAAATTTTGTAACACAAAATAAATTACGTAGAATAAAAGTGGAATGCATTCAGTGTTTACTTCTATTGCTGTGATATATATTGACGAAAACACAGCAAAAGTTGGTCTAAAGCAAGTGTAACTATTGCTTGGAACTGTCATGGAAGCAGTTGCAAAAATTGCTGGCTACAGATATTGATATTTCAAATTAGATGACTGCCATAAGGTGACATAAGGTACCTTTCTGAATTAAAAACAATACAAGTTGGTCATGATGCATACGAGAGTTAAGAATGTACAACTTGAATATTACAGCCACTACTTGTGTGCCCGGGATAACAATTTCGGTATCAAGTTAGCTCATTCAAAAATCATTGTGGGGGTTAGTAAACTTGAATGTAAGTAGTCATATTTTGGTATTGGAGAAAACAACAACAATTCTGAGATGTTTTACAATGCTATTTCCATGCTGGTGCTAGTAAGTATGTGTTGGAAATGTCTTCCCCCTCCCGCTTAAGTAGTGGACATATCATTCATATTGTGCGATTTAGATGTTACTGCATTTTTCATTCAACTGTAGTGACTTGTATACTTTATTCCCCAATTTGTTAAGGATAATTTTTTTTGTTTTATTAGTAAGTGTTGTTTAAAGTCAGCAATAGGTTACGGAGCAAGATTTCAATGGAGCTCACCACTGCTGCCCTTGTTGTCATGGTAACTAATGGTCCAGCTTCAAAATGCTGATACATATATATTTACATCGAGATATTTTTTGCCCATTTTTATTTCATAAAAAAAGATCTAACGATTTTTCAGTTTTCATGCTTTTCTACTTGAATAAATGGATGAATAGGTGCTTTATCTTTGTAATTATAATTATATATTGTAATTATATATTTAATTTTCTTTTCAAATACAATTTGCAGTTAGCTTTTGAAGTGGTCTCCACAGTACATGTATTGATACAGGTACATGTACAGTTGAAATGCATTTAATAGAATTTATATGGGTGATGTTTTTATTGTTTTTTATGAGTAGCATATTATATTGAGGTAATTGTTATCATGTTGAGCAAAGTTGAAATGCATTTAGTAGAATTTATATGGGTGATGCTGAAATATTTTCATTCTTTTTTATGAGTAACATATTATATTGAGGTCATTGTTATCATATTGAGCGAACAATGCAATATAGTACGATCGAAGTATAGTATGGAACCTATCTTTGAACAGCATTGATCATAATCTGCCATTCCATAATGATACTTGCATATCAGGGTCTACAATACCTTTCCTAAATACTTTTGGGAACAGCATTGAACCTGGACCCTCAGTTATAAAGTTTTTCTTGACTCAGAATTTACTTTTGAGTATTCTGACCATTCAGAAGGCTGTGTTTATTAATTTTGAGGAATATTACCAAAGTGTGGTTCGGTAAGGTTTTATGATGGAAATGACCTGAACTGTCGTATTAGGTGTGAAAAAGGCCTGATCTGTCATTGTATTTGGTGTAGAAAGGGGCAGATCTGTCATTGTATTAGATGTAGAAAGGGCTTGATCTGTTATTGTGTTAGGTTTAGAAAGTACTTGATCTATCATTGTACTGGGATTGAAAAGTGCCTGATCTGTCATTGCATCAGGTGATAGCAGGTCTGTATCTATTCTCTTCACAGTTGGATGTGTGTAATACACAGATTAAATGTAATATACACAAGATTAGTTATTATACATGTACTCCATTAAGGATGAGGGCACAGAGACTATGAGTTGTGAGAAAATGATCTAATTACAGTCTGTAAATCTGATTTTTTTTTTTAATCCAGGAAAATTCCATATCATATGCATTTGTATTTGAATTAAAAACAATCGCACAGTATAGAATGTTTACTTATCTGTACTTTATGAAAAAGAAGAGAACAACACTTGTACTTGAAAGGAATTTGTATTTATTGTAGATCATTGTTATATATTCCTCAAGTGTCTAATGTCTTGTAGATAGTAATCCCAGAACTTCTTGGTTTCTAATGATTCTTAGTATAACAGAACAAACTTTTGCAGTGGATAATTATATTTTTGCATGCTTTTGAAAATGTGTTTGTTTCAACCCTTTTCTAAATCAGAATGTGGTTTGAAAAATGCTTTCTGACAATTCAGTCATGGAGAAAGCACTAGAAAATAGGACGGTCACATTCATAATATTTTCACTATTTCAGTTGTCTGTTATCGGACAGTTGCAGATTTTGACATTTGTATGAATTCTTTGCAGATGTGGATATGTGCACCTTATAGGACCTGCAATTAGTTATGAAAAGTTGCCTCCCTTGCTTGGTAGGGTGCAGTTTTATTCTTTAGATGTCTGTGTATGGCAAAGAAGTGATCCTGTTTTAAAAACGGGCCTATGCCTGCCCTTAAAGTGTCATAATTTTAGAAATGGACCTATGTCTGCCCTTCAAGTGTCAGAATTTAAAAATGGGCCTATACCAGTCCTTCAGCTGTCAGAATTTAAAAACCAGTCCATGCCTGCCTTTTGGGTGTCAAAAGAAATGAGAACTATTTTTGAAAAGTAATGTGCATCAGTTTGAAGAAGAGTATGTTTATATTGTATCGATGATCAAAGCAAAAGGACATGGATTTCCTTAACTTAAAAATTCTCAATAATGAATCAAATTTTTCTTTATGAACCATTTCTTGCTTTATTTTCCACCAGAACTCCAGAAGTCAAAATGTCCATATAAAAAGCTAGCTTAGGGAAAACTCTTAAGGGAACACTACTTATGAAGCTGTCATAAAGTTGACTCTGCGTGTATTTTGTCTGTTTGATTTAAATTATTTTAAGATTATGTAATTAAATTTGTGTTCAGTGTGAAAAGCCTCAAATGCTCCAACTCGGAGATAAATTGAGGTTTTGTTGTAGAAAAATTATGAGTTTGATAAAGTGCACCTTGAAGAGTTACATTGTAATTAATAATTTTGTCCCAAAGCATCATGTGTTCGTAGACAAGTTGTTTGCCTTTAATGAATAAATGTATTTACCAGATTCAAATGCATTTAAAAGTATCTTTGTAAATAATTTAAATTTTTCCATACTTTTTGTGTTTTCTTAAACTTTTTTGTATAATTGTATATTAAAGAGTAATGCAACAGAATTAGTATCTGTGTCACTATATGTTTGGTTGAATTTTTTCCAATTTCAGAATTCCGTTTGTAATATTTGCATGTATGAATGTCGTTTAAAGACCGCTTTGCTTGTTCCACATTGTTCCCAAAATATCTCTGTTGTAAAAATAATGTATCTGTACTGTATGTACCTTATATGTTGAGTCCAGTTACAAACAGTATAGACTCGGATCTGCTGTCACATAATGTGCTGGCAGATCAGGGTCTATGTTGTTTGTTCAGCTACTTGCATATTATGCAACACCAAACCTGGTTCTGTACATTTATTAGACTTCATTGATAAGCTAGTATATCAGCTAATATGCTTACATTTTTACTATTGTATATGCAGAATTTCTTCTCGTCTTGCATTCAGGTTTATAAAAAACTTAAAATGAGTGTTTTAAACTTTTGTATTGCGTGTGAAGCATAGGCAGGACATAGGTGTGACTTAGTTGATGCACTGTCAGTGGTGTTAAATTTTGTACATCCAACTTACAGTGGAGCATATTATGTTATGATGTAGTTTGTCTACCAGACTTTGTGGAGGGCTTGCACTTGGAATAAGGACGAACCCTATCGATTTTGGAGTCAAAAGGCCAAAGGTCAAAGTCACTGAAAGAAGAAACCTGGTGTCTGCACAAATTGCTCGAACTTAATAGATGAAAATTGTTTTCACACATTAAAACAAGTTCTACATCACAGACCAGACCACAAACAATTTGTGGATGATGTACACTTGGGGCAATGAAGAAACCTTCCAGTTTTGGTGCCACAAAATCAGAAGCAAGGTCAGGGTGGTTGAAAGAACAACACAGTAACATTATTTTCTACATCACAGATTTGGACCATATTTTTGTGGATGGCTTGCTGTAGAGGTAAAGAAGTCTATTGATTTAGGGATTCAAAGGTCAAGGTTATTGAGGGGGTAGGTGGGTATTGATGATTTATTTTCATGTTTGGGTAACTTTGTGGGCTAGTTGAAATATACCTCAGCTGAGCAAGCAAGATGTGTTACTTAAAGGGTAAAATTCCCCAATTAATGATAAAAATATAGATATATAAAGTTGTGTTACCTCAAAGAGCAATTACTTACGCTGAACTTTTTCTTGATCTATCCATGTTGCATATATTTAATGCCATTAGTGATTTCATGATTGTGAAATGATTAAACCAATAAAGTTATAATCAATATTCTCTTTATTTTTTGTATTCACGAGATGTGGAGATGCTTGTAAACTGGTATATCAACTGTTGAGTGGATAGGAGCATTATGCATGAAACTTTTTCTCTGTTTGTCCATCCATTGTCCAACCTTTATAAGATATCTGTCTTGAAATAACTTTGGCAGATTATGCAGAAATGACTGGATAAATAAGTCTTGAAATAAGTATGCAGACATTACTGGATAAATTAACATGTTGATTAATTATTAAGTAATTAACATGTTAGCGGGGGTCTGTAATTTAAAGCTTCATTATGTACTTGACTGTGTTATAGTGAAAAATATATTATAAAAGTTAGATAAATGCATGTATTGTTGTCAGGGGTGGGTGGGTGGGGTTAAACCCTTCTGTAAAACAGTAGGTGTGGTTCATGTGCTGAACAACATTGTAGCAAGAATGATTGAACATTTGATGAATGCACATACTGCTCCAGTGGCCTAGTGGTTAGAGTGTCTCAGATGCGGGAGGTCGTGGGTTCGAATCCTGGCCGAGTCATACCAAAGACTTATAAAATGGCACTAACAGCTGCCTCGCTAAGTGCTCAGCATTAAGAGGTTAATGTTAGGACTGTTTGGCCTGGTGTCAGGATAATGTGACTGGGTGGGACATCATGCTACATGTCTGCGACATGATGCCCCAGTGCTAGATATCACTAGAAACTGTTAACTGCAGACATCGTAGCAATATGACTGAAAAAAATTGTTAAAGCTACATTAAAAATCCAAATCACACACACATGAATGCACATATGAGTGAGTTGTGTATAGAATAAACAAAATACTTGTAAGATATATTGCAATAATTTTACTACCTGCCAGTTTCCATTAATGTCCATTTGACCTCAGCCCGCGTGGGTTCAAGTCTTGGGTTTGGCCAATGTTGGTATGTGAGAAAGCTTGCCAGTTTCTTCATGTGGGTGAGTGGTTCTTACCAGGGCATTCCCAGATTCTTCCCCCACCAGTTATACTTGCTGCCATATATAGCCTATATTGCGCTGAGAAATGGTGATAAACTACCAAAACAGCAACAATAACAACGTTCCAGTTTATAAAATTATGGATTAAGGTAGTTCCGTTGTTCATGAGAATTAATCATTGCTGTGTAAGAACATAAATTATATTATTAAAATGTAGGTTTCTGAAACAGAATTATTTTTGTCTGTCATCTAGGCTGCTGTTTTGAGTATTGTTGATAAATAATGGATATGTAAGATTTGGGAGATATGTTGTGGGCATGTTATATCTAAATTTGTGTTATAACAAAGCATGTTATATCAAACTTTGTGTTATAACAAAGCATGTTATATCTAAATTTGTGTTACAACAAAGCATGTTATGTGTAAATTTGTGTTATAACAAAATATGTTGTATCTAAATTCGTGTTGTAGCAAAGCATGTTGTATCTAAATTCGTGTTATAACAAAGCATGTTATAATTGGATTCCCATGTAAATATACAAACACTCATTGATAAAATCAGTTATTAAGTTACTGGGGTGAATTTTCACAGATGTATTCCACTTTATTCAAATAGAATATGCTCGGCGGATTTTCATATATCTAGTTTATATTTGTATGAATTTGTACAGATAAACATGTGAATTGGTTCATTTAATTATTAGACATCAGCCTATACCAATGACATTTTATTGTTCTCTCAAAATTTCAATGTGAATCCATTATGATGATCTCGGTATATAATATCAAAACTTGTTTACTGCGACCTATATGTTCAAGGAAACAAAGTTTGATTCTTTGAAGTTCATTTGTACCTGCTAGCGTACATCAATCCATTCTTTTGATTCTTTTGATTCTGCAGCCATCACACTTTACATGCATTTTCATTTGGCTCTCCGTCTTACACCTTTATTCAAGATTGGCTCAATTTGATATTCTTTTCACATTTTAGTGACCTACATTGGTCCATATTCTTCAAATCAAGTGCGACCTTTATCTTTGATACTCCAAGTCAAACTTTTGTCAAACTTTAGATGTAGATGTGTCACTGGTATGTAAAGATACAATGAAATATCTCGGTTACCTTCTAGATTGATTAAGGTAGAAAAATAATAGAACCAGTTTAGGTAGGTATTTTAAGTAGAAAAGGGGAGCAGAATTCTTTGTTACCTTGAAAATGATTACTAGAAAATAATATATGAAATTCATAAATTGAATAGTGTCCATTAGAAACACTTAAGTTATGTGTTGTTTTACTTTGTTCTGTAAAATGGTCTAATGTAGGTGTAACTGTCAGAATTGCATACCATTATACATACAGTTATTTATTCTAAGGACGGTGTAGCTCTCAGGCTTGCATGTCATTTTGCTACATACAGTAAAATGGTCTAAGGCAGGTGTGGCTGTTAGACTACATACCATTTTACTACATACAGTAAAATGGTCTAAGGCAGGTGTGGCTGTTAGGGTGGCACTCTACAGTTTCATATATTGCATAAGGTTAGAATTTTAAAGAAAAAGAATTACCCCAGGTTTCCTCACTGGTTATATTGGCTATTTAAAAAAGACCTTGTATATCTTAGGTATTGTTCAAAGAACCTTTAATTCCCTTTATTTTGGTGTATGATTGATGGGTGTAATATGGGTTATAGAGTATACAGCTTGGCCTTACTCCAGATGTGCACCTTTCAAAAAAGTGCTAGCTCCACTTGGTCATTTTCACTTCCTGAACTTCAGAGGTAAATTGTAAAAAAAAGAGCCGATAACTTTTTTCACATTTTATGTATTTGGTAATTCATTCATTGCACTTTCAGACGTTGGTATTGTCTAGTCTGGCAAAATTCATTTTCCCTATTTTAATTGGTGCTAAGGATAGTGTACTTTAGACAAATTCAGGCTGATTTTTGGAGCACAAGAGAGCAGTCATTTTAGTTAGCATAGTGCTAAGATCATTTACAATTTCCAAAAGTACAATATCCAAAGAAATGTCAGTCACGTTACATCAAAGTAGCATAGAGGTATGTCAACATTCTCTCCATTGTGCATGTTTTAAATGCAAACAACTTCACCTTACATACGTCACTCTTTCAAAAGTACATAATAACTGGTTAGCGCCCCCGAGACCCCATGCCAATTTACTACATACAGTAAAATGGTCTAAGACAGGTGTGGCTGTTAGACTTGCATATCATTCTGCTATATTCAGTAAAAAGGCAGATGTAGCTGTCAGACTTGCATGTCATTTTACTACATACAGTAAAATTGTCTATGGTGTAGCTGTCAGACTTGCATGCCATTTTATTACATATAGTAAAAGGGGACGCTCACCAGTTATTATGTACTTTCGAGAGAGTGATGTATGTAAGGTGAAGTTGTTTGCGTTTAAAACATGCACAGTGGAGAGAATGTTGACATACCTCTGTGCTACTTTAATGTAATGTGGCTGATATTTCTTTGGGTATTGTACTTTTGGAAATTGTACACGATCTAAGCACACTGCTAACTAAAATGACTGCTCTCTTGTGCTCCAAAAATCAGCCTGAATTTGTCTAAAGTACACTGTCCGTAGCAGCTATTAAAATAGGGAAAATGAATTTTGCCAGACTAGACAATACCAGCTTCTGAAAGTGCAATGAATGAATTACCAAATATGTAAAATGAAAAAAAAGTTATCGGCTCTTTTTTTTTTACAATTTATCTCTGAAGTTCAGGAAGTGAAAATAACCAAGTGGAGCTAGCACTCTTCTGAAAGGTGCATATGCGGAGTAAGGCCAAGCTGTATACTCTGTAATCCATATTACACCCATCAATCATACACCAAAATAAAGAGAATTAAAGGTTCTTTGAACTATACCTAAAATATGCAAGGTCTTTTTTAAATACCCAGTACAACTAGTGAGGAAACCCGGGGAAATTCGTTTTCTTTAACATTCTAACCATATGCAAAATACGAAACTGTAGATCGCCACCACACGTTGAACTGGTCTAAGGCAGGTGTAGCAGAGTAGCACGTCATTTGACTGCTTACTGTAAAATGGTCTAAAGCTGATATGGCTGTCAGATTTGCATTTCTTATGACTACTTGCTCTAAAGTTGTCTGAAGCGGATGTGGCTATCAGATTTGTATGTAGTTGACTACTTAACTGTATAATGGTCTAAAACTGACATCCTTCAGTCAGATGTGGATTTTACAGTGTCTGTAGAAATACATAGAATACGTTATTGGGTCGGTTCAAAATAGATTTGTGCATATTTTCATCAGTAAGATTGTGTTCCATGTAAAAAGGCTGAGAATCGCGTTGAATAAATGTCACGTTTTGACATACGTAGGGGTTTTCCCATCTAAAAATAGAGCACGACTATAAGTAATAGGATCATCTGATGCCTCAGCGTGTAGTATGAGACACGAATAACTGGTAGAACTAAAGATGCTTCAATGTTAATATTTGCGGTTATAGAAGACATTTTATTGTTATCACCGATGGAATTAAATCGTTTTAATGGACAGCAATGTCTTCTCTCAAGAGTTGACCAGTTTTGATCTATAACTTTAGCGCAAGGGATAAAAGAAACCATTTGTGTTGTAATGGGATCAACATGGGCATTATCCAATGTGTTACCAAGTAAAAGATTGCCCTAACGTTATCTGCCTCGTATTATTGTTAGATATTTACAGCAATCATAATTGTTTTGACAAAGAATGCTAAACACTCCTTGTCATCTGTTTCTCCATTTCCTAGACACTGTCGCATGTATGGTCATGCAAGTGCATGTGAACATTTTGCATTGGTCAATTATATTAACACCCATAAAAAGCAAAATAGTGGTTGTAGCGACCTACATTTCTTGCTAAACTGGCTATGCCGAGGTTTGGATTAAGTACTCTATCCAGATAAAGCTGGCAGACATTATTAGAATTTCCTTTTGGTTCCTTCTTGGCACAGACCTTCATATGTGCATCCAATTATAAGCACAAAAGAGAAGAAAAAATTTTCTTTGGTTCGAATGTGTATTTCGTGACATATTGGCTCGCATCCTCTTTTGTGTGTGTGATTATGACAAATTAGGATATCACGAAAGTGATCTTTGTTGTGACAAATTAGGATCTCACAACAGTCATCTTGATTATAGCAAATTAGGATCTCATAACAGTTATCTTGATTGTGAAAGCTTCGGATCTCATGACAGTGATTTTAACGATAAATTAGGATCTCACGACAGTGATCTTGATTGTGACAAATTAGGATTTCACGATAGTGATCGTGATTATGACAAATTAGGATTTCACGACAGTGATCTTGATTTTGACAAATTAGGATATCACAGCAGTGAACCTGATTTTGGCAAATTAGGATATCACAACAGTGATCTTGATTATGACAAATTAGGATTTCACGACAGTGATCTTAATTATGAAAAATTAGGATATCACAACAGTGATCTTGGTTGTAACAAATTAGGATCTAACGACAGTGATCTTGATTATGACAAATTAGGATTTCACGACAGTGATCTTGATTATGACGAATTAGGATTTCACGACAGTGATCTTGATTTTGACAAAATTAGGATTTCACAAAGGTGATTTTGATTTTGACAAATTAGGATTTCACGACTGTGATCTTGATTGTGACAAATTAGGATCTTACATCAATGATTCTGATGATAAATTAGGGTTTCACGACAGTGATCTTGATTTTGACAAATTAGGATCTCACAACAGTGATCTTAATTGTGACAAATTAGCATTTCACGACAGTGATTTGATGACAAATCAGGGTTTCACGACAGAGATCTTGATTATGACAAATGATAATTTCACGACAGTGATCTTGATTATGACAAATTAGGATTTCACGACAGTGATTTTGATTATGACAAATTAGGATATCACGACAGTGATCTTGGTTGTGACAAATTAGGATCTCACGACAGTGATCTTGATTATGACGAATTAGGATTTCACGAAAGTGATCTTGATTGTGACAAATTAGGATCTCACAACAATGATTTTGATGACAAATTAGGGTTTCACGACAGTGATCTTGATTATGACAAATTAGGATTTCACGACAGTGATTCTGATTATGAGAAATTAGGATTTCACGATGGTGATCTTGATTTTGACAAATTAGGATTTCACGACGGTGCTCTTGATTATGACAAAATAGGATTTCACGACAGTGATCTTGATTATGACAAATCAGGATTTCACGACGGTGATCTTGATTTTGACAAATTAGGATCTCACAACAGTGATCTTGATTGTGACAAATTAGGATCTCACAACAGTGATTTTGATGACAAATCAGGGTTTGACGACAGTGATCTTGATTATGACAAATTAGAATTTCACGACAGTGATCTTGATTATGACAAATTAGGATTTCACGACAGTGATTTTGATTATGAGAAATTAGGATATCACGACAGTGATCTTGATTATGACAAATTAGGATCTCACGAAGGTGATCTTGATTGTGACAAATTAGGATATCATGAAAGTAATCTTGGTTGTAACAAATTAGGATCTCACGACAGTGATCTAGATTATGAGAAATCAAGATTTCACGACAGTGATCTTGATTATGACAAATTAGGATTTCACAACAGTGATCTTGATTATGACAAATTAGGACTTCACGACGGTGATTTTGATTTTGGCAAATTAGGATATCACGACAGTGATCTTGGTTATGACAAAGCAGGATTTCGCGAAGGTGGTCTTGATTGTGACAAATTAGGATTTCGTGACAATGATCTTGATTATGACAAATCAGGATTTCACGACGGTGATCTTGATTATGAGAAATTAGGATTACACAACAGTGATTTTGATTTTGGTAAATTAGGTCATCTCGACAGTGATCTTGATTTTGACATATTAGGATATCACGAAGGTGATCTTGATTGTGACAAATAAGGATTCCATGACGGTGATCTTGATTATGACAAATTAGGATTTCACGACAGTGATCTTGATTATGACAAACTAGGATATCACGACAGTGATCTTGATAATGACAAATTAGGATATCACGACAGTGATCTTGATGATGACAAATTAGGATTTCACGACTGTGATCTTGATTGTGACAAATTAGGATCTTACATCAATGATTCTGATGACAAATTAGGATTTCACAACAGTGATCTTGATTATGACAAATTAGGATTTCACAACTGTGATTTTGATTTTGACAAATTAGGATTTCACGACAGTGATCTTGATTTTGACAAATTAGGATCTCGCGAAAGTGATCTTCATTGTGACAAATTAGGATCGAACAACAATGATTTTGATAACAAATTAGGGTTTCACGACAGTGATCTTGATTTTGACAAATTAGGATATCACAACAGTGATCTTGATTATGACAAATTAGGATATCACGACGGTGATCTTGGTTGTAGCAAATTAGGATCTCACGACAGTGATCTTAATTATGAGAAATTAGGATTTCACGACAGTGATCTTGATTTTGACAAATTAGGATTTCACAACAGTGATCTTGATAATGACAAATTAGGAGCTCACAACAATGATTTTGATGACAAATTAGGGTTTCACGACAGTGATCTTGATTTTGACAAATTAGGATCTCACAACAGTGATCTTGATTATGACAGATTAGGATCTCACAACAGTGATTTTGATGACAAATTAGGGTTTCACGACAGTGATCTTGATTGTGACAAATTAGGATCTCACAACAGTGATTTTGATGACAAATCATGGTTTAACGACAGTGATCCTGATTATGACAAATTAGGATTTCACGACAGTGATCTTGATTTTGACAAATTAGGATATCACAACAGTGATCTTGATTTTGGTAAATTAGGATATCACGACAGTGATCTTGATTATGTCAAATTAGGGTTTCACGACAGTGATTTTGACTTTGACAAATTAGGATATCACGACAGTGATTTTGATTATGACAAATTAGAATATCATGAAAGTAATCTTGGTTGTAACAAATTAGGATCTCACGACAGTGATCTAGATTATGAGAAATCAAGATTTCACGACAGTGATCTTGATTATGACAAATTAGGATTTCGCAACAGTGATCTTGATTATGACAAATTAGGACGTCACGACTGTGATTTTGATTTTGGCAAATTAGGATATCATGACAGTGATCTTGGTTATGACAAATCAGGATTTCACGACAGTGATCTTGATAATGATATATTAGGATCTCACGACAGTGATCTTGGTTGTGAGAAATTAGGATATCCAAACAGTGATCGTGATTGTGGCAAATTAGGATCTCACGACATTGATCTTGATTGTGAAAAATCAGGATCTCATGACAGTTGATTTTGTTTGTGACAAATTAGGATATCACGACAGCGATCTTGATTATGACAAATTAAGATTTTTCGACAATGATCTTGATTATGACAAATTAGGATCTCACAACAGTTATCTTGATTGTGACAAGTTAGGATCTTACAGTGATCTTGATTGTGACAAATTAGTTTTGATGCCCCCATCCCCATTTTTATGGTTGGAACGCAATTTATATAAATCAATATGCAGACTATTGCAATATGAACAGTTAGAAAATAGACAAAAAGATGGATTACTCTTCTACCACAAATAAAAATATTTCAATAATAATATTTATTTTTATTAATAAGAATTTTATCCCAGGACACTAGCCCTCCTTCACAACTACCTGTATTGAAAGCGCCTTGATGGTTTCAAGAATACTACAGATGCTTACTGTGAGAGAAAATGTCACAAAAAGTTACGCAGTTACGTTTGCCATCATTTACCTTTATTAGCGATATTCAGTATGTAGCAGTTTCTAGTAATTTCTCATGTTGATATGCATTCTGGATCAGCAAATTTTGTACTGTTGTGGAGGGGTTTAATGATTAAAGAAACACCTTTGTTAACAAATAGCTATTTTACTAGTAGGCAAAGGTACATAGAAATCCATGTATCCGTCTGTCATTCTATACAGCGCACTTGCATAATTTCACATTGTTTAAACTTGGCTATCATGCACCCAGTTTCCATTAAATGTTCATACGCAACTAAAACAAAATATGTTCTTATAAGATTGGTACGTTTTGACAGTAACACTTTAGCATCCTTTAAAATGTGCTAACGAATATGCATGGTTTTCATGTCAGTTTTGGATTGTTCAAATATCCGTAGTACCAATTCGTTTTTGCAAGACAGTTTTCAAGTTGCATAACCTACATTAATGTGCAGTTAATATAGTTCATATTCCAACATAAAATACGTACGTTCTCATACCATTTTACTCATTTCAGGATAGAGCATTTTCCATGATAAACATGTATGACAATAAAAGTTCTTTTTTTGTTTAGTTTTTACTGTAGTCAGTGTTTCTCTTCTAACCTGACTTACTGTATAGTTTCTTTCAGCTTATTCAGTAATTCCCACATTAACTCGTACATTTACATTGCTCCTTAACTTGATTGTATACTCAAACACAGTGAATTGCTACTTCATAAAAGAAAACTGACTATCACAAATACATCTCCAAATGTTAAACTGACTTTCCTTTTGGATTGCTGCTTGGTTCAAATAGTGGCGTTTTGGAAAGAAAGTATTTGCTTTGTGACGTTTATAGAAGAACTACCATTTCAAGTAGCGGAGTTTCACGAATAAAAGATACGTCCACTATAATAAGGTAGTTTCCAATTCAGTATACATACATCATTTCAAAAGTAATTCAGGTACCTGTTGCTACTACGTTTAATAATTACTTCTTTTTTAACAAGGGTTATACGTATAAAATAATGACATACAATGAGGTGTTTAATTAAACACCTGATCATGTTGTAATTCTTTTATTTGAAAAAAAAGAAAAAAAAAAAAAAAACGTTTTTCAGCGCGAATGCATTATTAAAAAATATGTTACATTTACTGCATGTATCACTCCCGATATGTGCCCATTTGCTCAAGTTTTTTTTTGTTGAGCACATGGTGGTGGGAAGTGAGACACAGAAGTTACTATTCCAGTGGGTAGCCTACAGTTTGTTTAAATTTTGGTTAATATTGTTTCATTTCCAAATCTCCTTGATAGATTCTCATCATTCTTAACATAAATCATTACAAAACCAATTCATTCTACAACATGCTGTCTCTCCCCTTTTTCTTTGGAGCCAAGATCTCTATATTAGAAATTTTGCTTTAAGGTTTTGGTTTTAAAAAAAGGCTGCCATTAATTCCTTAATCCGCTGATAGATTCTCATTACACTTAGCTGGAATCATAATGATTGTAAGACCTTTCGTTCCAAAAAATGCATTCTTGCCCTCAACAAGAAAATGTTGGTCCAAGTGTTTCCTTTCGCTTATATTTTCAAACATCTTGATGGATTTTCTTTTTCCTTGGAATAGATCATTTAAAGCTAAGTCAATTCATTGGGTGACATGCACGTTTTTCCCAATGACTTTTAGGTCAACGTCATAGTCTAAGAAAATTTTCGTTAAGATTTAGGTTTAATGTTTTACATTTTATTATTTTCCCTAAACCCCTTGGTAGATTTTGTTCATATTTTAGATGACACGTTATGACGCTTTATCAATTCATTGACTTACATACATGTTTGCCACTTTAACCTTGAGGTCAAGGTCACAGTCAGAGAAAAATCGCACAAAGGTTTTGGTTCAAGTTTGCATATATTTATTATATTTCCATAACCACTTAATGGATTTTCTTCATTTGTAGGATGATAGAACTATGAAGCTAAGGCAATGGATTCTGTGACTCGTTCTCATCCTTTTGATCTTAATGTCAAGGTCACATATTTTACACCAATGCTTTGAGTCTGATATGCAGGCCGTGGCTTTCTAACATAATGATCCCACACTGAATTGGATTATGTGATCCTGCTTACACCCTCAGGTTTCCATTGTCCAAAATGGTCGCCATAGCAGCTGTCTTAAAAATCTTGTTATCCTTCTAGATCTCAAAAATATTCATACACCAATATGCACCTTTAAATAATTAAAAGGCATCATCCGATATCAAGTTGGTCCCAAATAATAATAGTACTGATCTGACCATCTCTCATGGTCGTCCTATCATAAAAAAAATCGTGATTTCATTATTCCTGAATGAGTAATACTATTAACATGACCTTTTGCCCTCTACTAAATTCTTATATATATGACCCCAGACGAAAATCTGGTATTTTGCTTCTCTTTCCGATGTATGGTTTTCATTTAAAGACTGACAATGAAATTCATTTACTTTTAAGGACGATCCCGATCTGACACCATGGCGACTATCTTGAAAATCTTGTTTCTAGTTTTCCTCCCTAACAGACGGTAATGTTGACAGAGGCTAATAGCGACGAAATTTCTGACCTTGGTGTTTAGATTTGAATTACATTTAGATTATAATGTTAGTATATACCTTGGATATGACCATGTTCCATGTAAGATAAAATTGTTTGGGAGAAGATGAACTTGTCTCGCCGCGAACATTTGCAATTGTAAGATTGACGATTGTTGTTAAGTTTGAGTGAAAATTATTTGATAATTTGTACAATTTGTATTGTCACCATGTATAGAAAAACTAGTGTGTTTTTTTCTTCTTTGTAGCTTTTCCTCTTCTAATGCTAGAAGAGTGTTTGTTTTAATGTAAGACAGCTCTGACTGGAATGTTCAAAGCCGAGGTCGCTCTGAGAAAAATAAAATTTTAATTTCTCTTACTTTAAGACCAGCTTGGTAAGCGTTAATTAACCTTGTCAGTTTTCTTAGTCGTATTCTTATTTCGTCATTGGTATTAGTTACTGTTGGTCTCACCCACTCATATCTCTGGAAGGGTTCTTGGATAGAAAGAATGATACAAAGAAATGCTCAGCTCCAGATGACACAGATGTTAAAGTATATGCACGGAGCAAGAGGAGTTGGGAAAAATCACTGGCACGTGTGAAAACAATGAAACAAATCAGCATTTAATGTCTTGAAACAGAAAATGTCCTGGGAGTCTTTTTACAGGTCTTGCTTGTATTACGTCCTCTCTTATCATTTGGCAACACAGTTACAGAATCTTGAATGAACAGCTAGCTACCAACCCATGTATATGGTTTCTAAATGAGTCGGACAATTTTGAAGAACTTTAATACTGTGTTCTTGGCAATGTTGTAAGATTTTATCAGGCAACTGTTGGTGTGTTTGACCCGAAAATTCACCTATATAGGATGAAGCTGAACAAAACAAATCTTCATTTACGTGAATTCCTTGAGCCTTTGGAATTTATCATAGGGTCAATTTGCATGCTCGTTAAATACCGTCATTACTTTCTTACTAATAGTATATTCTTTCTATAAACACTGAAATACCCTTTCTCAGGGATTTGGGGCATTTGCGTGTGTGTAAGTTAAGATTTGGAGCAAAATAGAGTAATATTGTGTTAAGTGTTAAAATAAAAGAGATAACAAATGAAAGAGAAAGCAATGACTTTTAAGGGCATATACTGATATATTGCGAGATTTTCCGACTTAAAGAATGTTATCACGAAAAACAATATTTTGTGGCAGTCTGTTCTATTTTAGGATGGCCAAGAGGTCATTCCGGTTGTGTGTTTTATTAAAAGCTGGTTGGGGAATATCCGGGAGCATTTCATGTACGCTTTTTTTTTTTTCTAGCAGTACAAAAATAGCATCTGAACATATGCGTTGAAAAGCTGAACAACTTAATTTTATGTTTTTGTATGTTTGCCCTTTTCAAGTTACTTCGTTAGACCCATCAGTCCACTCTACTTTAACTTTTTCTCAATATTTAGGATGTTCGAATTTGTGTATGGATTCCTGACATAGGGTATTAAAACTGTGGTTCAACTAAAACTTTATCGGCAGACTTAAGTATCACGTTATGACTTGAATATTTCTTCAGAGAAAGTGTGTGTGTGTGTGTGTGTGTGTGTGTGTGTGTGTGTGTGTGTGTGTGTGTGTGTGTGTGTGTGTGTGTGTGTAATTAGTATTTTTTACCTAACTTTAAAATTTTTTCAGTCATATCGCTACGATGTCTGCAGTGCAGCAGTTTATAGTGATGTCTAATACGTGGGCATCATGTCGCAGACATGTGGCATCATGTCCTACCCAGTCACATCATCCTGACACCAGGCCGACCAGTCCTAACACTAATCTCTTAATGCTGAATGATAAGCGAGGCAGCTGCAAATTCCATTTTTATAAGTCTTTGGTATGACTCGGCCGGGGATCGAACCAGCAACCTCCCGATTCCGAAGCGGATGCTCTAATTAATTAGGCCACCGGATCTCAGAGAAAGTGAAGAATTCTGTTTGTACTGGTTGCTGTTCATGACAAATGGTTCTGCTGGTTCAAAATCGTACTCAATAACTACATTAAGGTATTTGTTCTTTTGAAAAGCACATCTGATTATACATATAGATCGCATTTCAAATAGTAGTAGTACACTTCAATAATCATTTATTTGATAGGATTATCTTAGGACTGTATATTATGGAACATTATGGAACACCTTTAATCTTTGGACTGTATATTATGGAACACCTTGATCTTTGGACTGTATATTATGGGACACCTTTGATCTTTGGACTATATTATGGGACACTTTTGATCGTTGGACTGTATATTATGGGATACCTTTTGATCTTTGAACTGTATATTATGTTACAGTTTTTGTTCGGACACCTTTTGATCTTTGGACTATATTATGGGACACTTTTGATCGTTGGACTGTATATTATGGGATACCTTTTGATCTTTGAACTGTATATTATGTTACAGTTTTTGTTCTTTGGACTATACATTATGGGACACCTTTTGAACAAACTATATACTTTCTTACTACTTTGTCGGCTTCGTATAGCCTTTAATTTATCGAAATTTTATATTGACCAGATTACCTAGTATTTCATAGTCTTTAAATATTTCATGCAGTGGTATTTTAAAGCCATTTCCTCGTTACACATTAATATAAATACATTTAGATTCTTTACCCATGTCTACATTCAATTTCTTTTCACGTTAATTTCTTTTCGCTGCTGTTCATGCATGGAAAGCTGATTAAATACTTTCTAAGTTAAAGGAGAATTCTTAGAGTTTAATTCTGATATATATTATATTATTTTCTATTTCAAGAAGTCCGTGTGGTTGTTTAGCAAGTAACTGTAATTTATTGAAAACAATGACAATAACAACACTTTTCTCTTCGAAATTGTCAGATATTCTGAACTAAGTTTGTTGTTGTTTCTCAGTTTCCTCCAGTGTTTCGTTAGCTCAAGCCTAAGCCAATAATACAAGTCTGCGATAGATTTAATCACATCGCGTCAAGAAGGTCTTGTTTGATGCTCGTGTGACAATTGCCCTAAAACATCAAGGCACTATCATTTTGAACTGTAAATTTTATTTCTTTACTACTTTTCAATAGGCAAGTCATAAACAATAGCATACTTATGCTAATTGCATGTTAATGCATGCGGATTTTACCTGAATTAATGAGCTGATTCTCTGACTAGGTGTCTACAGGTAATTTTCTAACGCGTTTGATTATGACGTACTAAGGTATTAGACTTGACTGGTTTGCCCAAAGGCTATTTGTAGACACTTTATATGTTGTGGCTGACAAACCTTATCTTTTACCGTACCGCCCTCGAAGAAAAATCGACAACATATCCAAAATGCCCTTATTTCCGTTTTCTTTGCAAGTGCTTATAGGATATCAAATAAAATTCACATTTTCAATGACGTCTGAGTACATAGTTCCAATCGTCTGATCATGCTGAAGATAGTGTCCCAAATATATTTTTAGAATTATAGACACACCCGTGCCTTCTCGATACCGTACACAATTTGAGTTTGTCATCACAAATTTGACAGAAAAGAAAATTAGACTGCATAGTTGTGCATATGCAACCCCTGGATAATAAACTGAGTGAGATATTAGACAGGATATCAAACTGAGTGAGATATTAGACAGGATATCAAACTGAGTGAGATATTAGACAGGATATCAAACTGAGTGAGATATTAGACAGGATATTAAACTGACTGAGATATTAGACTGAATATCAAACTGAGTGAGATATTAGACAGGATATCAAACTGAGTGAGATATTAGACAGGATATCAAACTGAGTGAGATATTAAACAGGATATTAAACTGAGTGAGATATTAGACAGGATATCAAACTGAGTGAGATATTAGACAGGATATTAAACTGACTGAGATATTAGACTGAATATCAAACTGATTGATATATGAGATCATCAAGAACTATTAGCATATTTACTAAAAAACTTGCAAATCATTCATTTTTACAAACGTTTTAGTAAATTTGCAAGTAATTTCAATACCTACATGCGGGAAGCCTTAAAAACGCAAATAAAAAAACAACAAACAAACAATAAAAGAACATGAAAATCATGATAATATTTTTTCTCAAATACATTTATTAATCTCTCTCTCTGTGTCTCTGTCTGTCTGTCTGTCTCTGTCTGTCTGTCTGTCTGTCTGTCTGTCTGTCTCTCTCTCTCTCTCTCTCTCTCTCTCTCTCTCTCTCTCTCTCTCTCTCTCTCTCTCTATATATATATATATATATATATATATATATATATATATATATATACTGTAAATGTATAAAGGTATAAACTAACCATGCAATAAATCATTCTACAACTGTTTACTACTTAAGTAAATGTTGTTTCCACTTCTTCCTGTCTGTATTTTACTTCTTCTTGACTGTGCCGATGAATACAAATATGTACAACAGAGTATGTCTGCACCAAGGTACATTCAATGCAAGTTCTAAAATTGGAAATGCAATATTTTTTTCAGCAATATGATTATTTTTTCACAGTATTGTCGCGTTCTGTGCTGTGTCTGATTCAAAAGAAATTTTAATCAGCATTTTGTCAGATTTACCATATCCCCTTCGTTCCACGAAAAGAGATGTTTTGAAACTTGGGAACCCCGAACACTTTGTTTCCAAAATTTTTGTCATATCTCATGATAAATTTCTAATCCATTGATCGAAGTGCTTCGTTTGCAATAGGAGTTTTCTTTCCTGAATCATTAAAGGCAAACATATATCATTTTTATTTATTTGTGCAAAAGAACAAGAATGCTTCAAGATATGCATTTTATATATTTTTTAAAAATAATTGTGATGTAGTTGCAGCTTACTCACTAGGAAATAACAACACTTTGGAATGCCAAACATGTGCGCTAATTATTTGGGCAAATGTATTACGTTTTCTCCTAAACAAGATTTTTATTCCCTAAGGATCATTACGCATGTCAGTGAAAAGGAAGTTATCCAACATAAAACGGCGCTTGCACTCGGATATATACAGTGAAGCCAACAAAGGTTGGCCATTCACGGAGACAGGCGTAAATGACATCTTACGTCTGTAGTCGTGACAAAAGGGATAGACCACGAAATCTTCATATATTTATATGTAAGCACGCACCATAATTTACTTGAGAAACTAACTTTAGTACGTAAATTATTTCGTTCTTGTCAAAGTGCTTGGGAAGTTTTCATAACTGAGATTGTAATTTCTTGGCGGTTACAGAAATCCGTTGGAAAGGTATGTACACTATGATCAAGTTAAACACCTTTACATGTATCGGTAACAATGAAATGTCAACAACAACGACCCCGATAATCCATGTGGTAACGAACATATCATTGTTTATTATATCGCATAAGTTGCAGGTGCAAGAAAGCAGTTAACAATTAAAAGCTTTCGTTAGATCACTGGCGTAACATACTCATATTTCAGGACAAATCCACGGCTACTGCTGGTAAAGGTTTTGACACCATTTAGCACCAATTGCTGTGAAATTTTAATGCTGCTACAAAACCTCTATGATTACATATTTATGTTACAAGCTAAATCGCGAGTTACAATTGTATTTTTTCCTCATTAAGTTTTCCAAGGCAGCAATGCAGTTTGGTTAATGGCCGATACAGTTTCACGTTAAAAAGTGCTTCTTTCAAAGGATCTTTTTCAATCTCCTACGTCATAGCATATGGAATATTTTGGGCTTTTTGTCAATGGCTTATTAAAGTATTTAAAAATCACAAGACCAGTCAGACATGGGGAGGTTTAAAACTTATTAAAATGAATATATAGCTCAGATTGAAGTACAAATAACTACATTGTCGTCTGCGCGGAGTTGATCTTGGTTCCTCGCCATACCAGCCAGGAATGAATTTCATTCATGTCACTTATGTATGACAAATTATTTGCTTCCGACTGCAGCAAGGAATTCTTTCAGTCAAACAACATTTAACTACAGATTATGTTCTGAACCGTAATTAAGACTGTACAATTGCTTTAGATTGCAATGTAGCTCAAAAAACAAAACATTTATTTGTTTCTGAAATGCCCATTAGACTATTGGGTATGGTCTTAACCACTGAGATGACTATAAAATTGCCGTAGATTCTAATATAGTTAAATACATTATACTTTTGATTTACGTGTTAATGTCATTCTCTACGATTTCAAAATCTGTTGCACAGAGTCAATATCATTGAGCTATCTTGCGACAAATGATATTAAATATTATTTAATTAAAAGCTACTATTGGGCTTTTGACTGAAAATAATGCGTACCGAATATGTGCATTGTTGTTTACTTTTGTAGTATTCAAATGTAATTATCCCTGAAGCAACTTCGAAGTGTAACGTATATGATTTTATCTGTTTGTAGCATCAGTAGGTAATATGCAAATCTACCTGCATCATGAATGTTACCTACATGACACGTAATGATGTATACATAGCTTTTGGAATGGCCAGTAATCTGGTCGGTTGGCCACATGTCGGATTCCAAGGCCATGATACGCGAGACTTTTGTAAGCAGTTCGAGGGTAAGTCCCAACATCCGTCGTGATCATACATGGTTACCGGGGTCCAATTGTCCATGTTATTGATTGAATGCGATTACTTTCTTTGGCGTGCGAAGGGAGTGGGGGTAAACTAACCATCAGGGCCAAGCAATCGGAGATTATGCTTGGACTTGTCAAAATGCATGCTAAAGTTTATTTCATTATGTCTTTTGTTTTACATATTTAAAAATAATTGGGAACTTATCACACACTATAATGAACTAATAGTTAAATCGAAACACTCATTCAATCAATCAAAATAGTTAGTATGCATTGAAATAATTCTACTTAAAAATGTCTAAGTGAAGTCGTCCATGCTCGATGGGCAATGTCAAAAGAAACTAAGAAACAAACTACAGTCACCTTTAATACATATTCACTCA
Organism: Megalonaias nervosa; assembly: GCA_016617855.1. Classification (NCBI taxonomy): domain Eukaryota; kingdom Metazoa; phylum Mollusca; class Bivalvia; order Unionida; family Unionidae; genus Megalonaias; species Megalonaias nervosa. The sequence continues at coordinate 78,888 of JAECUM010093244.1, forward strand.
TTTAAAAGGTTCAGACGTTCGAATAAGCATTTAAAACCAATTGTCATTAATAAGAAGTTTAAATGAGTATAAATTTTCCGGCTGTAAAAATTATGATTTGCATGATTTTTAAGAAAAATGAAACTTAACCTTATTTAAAAAAGATTATCAGTAGACAAAAAATAGACAATTTAGTTCTGTAAATGTACAAATAGATTTAACAATGAGTCTTCGAAAGCGAAGTAGTAGAGCCAGTTGATTATGTAGTGTTTTATTACGGGACAATACGTATAAACGAATTGAGCACAGGAGAATCAGATAATCTCATTGTACGTTTTTAGACATGTTACGTACCAATTCATGAAACAAAATGAGCGGAAGAACAAAATGGATGTTTCATAGTATTGAATATTTAACAATGCACATTAATATCAGCTCATAAATATATTTCCCTGAATATGCTAAGAACATAAAAAGAGCCTGCATGTGCCCCTTTCATGCCCTGGAATTTGTGTAAATAACAACAAGTAATGCAGATACATCATCGAAATGCAAAAGTATACATACAATCTACGGTAAAAGAAATCACGCTTTAAAGAAAGTAACAATTAATTAAATACATCTATAAATGTGTATAAAAACAGTACGAGATAGAATTTGTACATGTGAAAGAAACTTCATTAATCCTGATAGAATAGCTTACAAATAGAGACTAAAATACATGTTGACATGTTAGTAATATTGCAGTATGATCGTTCTAATCATTGCAAAGATGGAAGTAGAATTACATTCAAATTAAAGATTTTTCAAAATTGGTGTAATTACAGGTGTAAAGGCAAGACAAAAAAGACATTGGAGAAATATTGTCACATTGGTTTTACTTCAATGTACATAATTTGTTAGATATAATGCATGAAAAGGATTCTGATGTAAATTATAAAACTATCAACACTAATCAGAAGCCCCATATCTTGTTTAATGCGATTTTTATAGTAATCTAGAACCGGAAGTAAATATAGTGTCCAGCACATTCCTTGACCATTAAAACAGTCAAACCACATCCCATTAGGGTTAAAGTAGTTACAAAAGATTGCAAAACTAGTTTAAGGAGAATTAAGAAAAGAAATGCAACAAGTAATGTTTAGAGAGAAGTATGAGAACATTTTAGTTCAACAAATATATGTTAGGTCTTTGAAAAAAGATTAAGCACTTGACCATAATCACAGAACAGGCGTGTACAGAGTTCAATCATAAAACGAATGAAATCCAACAATGTCTATGTTCAAAAGTTCAAATTAGACCCTGCTTAGCAGTATAGTAATCTGGATTAGTACATCATGCCAGTGTATATTTCTCGGGTGCAGAACCTGAAACTCAACAGACTTTCAAGTATTCTTCGTGACTGAGAATGGAATATGATATGGAATTAGCACACCAAGATAACAAATAGATGCGCTGAAACAAATAGCGGATACTACCTGGAACATTAGTCAGACAATATACGATTGTAAGTACAAAAGTTCAAGGTCATGTCCATTAATTATGATCATGAATATTAATAAACTCTCTGCATAGGCTATGAACCAATACATGCCGGTAGAACAAGCTTTTGAATAGGAATAAATTTAATGGATATAAGAAAATATGTTAGAAATAACAAATGATTATAACACGATTTCAATTTAGAAGTGAATTTTGGAAATTCTAAAATATTTGCTTGGCTATTTTAAAAAGTACCAGTTGCTTCCAAATAAACTAAATCCAGATAAAATAGATTGATCAGAACTGCTGAAGGAGTTGATTGATGACGGCCAGGGTACAAAACCAACAGTGTTATAATTGTTATGTACATTAATTAACAAAATCAAATGTCATATACTATAGAAGTCTAAAATTGTACGTACAATTACGATTGAAACTGAAAATGATATACAGGATTGTCTTGTTGGAACATCAATCATGGCCTATCCTGCATTGAACTGAATGCAAGCATGAGACAAAAGGCAACACGTGATTTCGCGAAAGACTTAAGACAATTGATAACAGTGTATTTTTCAAACAGATGTAGAGTTTGAGGAAGAAAAATAAACAGTAAAATATTTACACATGAAAATTCACTTTCTAAAGGCAGAAATATTTATCATTTGCACGGAGAACAATTAATGATGTTTTGATGATAGCCAAGTTGTAAAACAAGAAATCAAATTAACAAAAGCAGTTTCGGCTGGATTTATAGTGTAACTTATAAAAATGATTAGTGCTCAAAGTTAACTGCATGCTAAAAAACACATATAGTTATAGAATGAAACTGTTCATGACTGATAATAAAATTTTTTATGTATTGATGTTAACACAAACAGCTTTTACAATGACATTAAAGATAACATCAAGTTCTATGACACTAACGATTATCCCAAGGGCTTCATATTTGATTTCCCACCAATGAACAAAGTAGTTCCAAACATTTCATAGATGAATCAGATCATATTCCCTTTAGAAGAGTTTTCTGGGTAAAGGCCAAAACTTTATTCATTTTGTCACATAAAGCGAAAATGATGTCTGTACAGGAATTAAAAATGTGCAATTAAAACTATTTTAAAATTCGAGATGTTAATTTAGTCATAAGGAACATGAAATGCGTTTACTCAGATAATGCAGTCACAAGAAGACTGAGACGCATAACATCAAAATGAAATCGTATCATTGTCTAAAAATGACATGATTTCATTGGTGGACGATGTAGCCACATTACCTTTTGGTCACATATATACCTTGTTTTGCATATGTTTCGAAGAAGCAGTCATACTATGTACATATGTCTAAGACAGAGTCGGACACAGGTTCCATTGCCGTATGATCCTTGCTGAAAAATAAAATTATTAAATGTGTATTTTCTCTAAAATCTTTGATCATACAGTTGAACTAAATTAAGATTACCCATGCTGATATTTCAAGGTGTCTACCACTAGAACCTAGTCTGTTATCCTTTGTTGCTTTCTTCTTTACATAATCAAGATCACTACAGTCATCAAACAAAAAATATTGGTGCCTTGACGGCCACGAACTAGTTAACTCTAATCACTTATCTAATTTATTGTGTGACGTGTAGGCTCGTACAAAAATAACAAGAGAAAAAAGTGAAGCCAACAAGCTTTGTAAATTTTAACAAAATAATTTATTTCCCTAGAAAACAATGTAAAAATTGAAAATAGGACTTACGGTTTGTGAATATAATTCAAAATTTAATCCTAAGATTGAAAAGTACAAGTCCTATCACTGAACAGTTCTAATAGAATCCGGGTTCGAATCTCGATGAAATTCCAACATGGAGGCGATGACGTCGGATGTCTGTACTGATGGTAACAGATCCTCGATTGAATCACAGTTTATAATGTTTCCGTTAAACTCCAGAATAAATTTCCACTGAATTTCTTTGTCCCAGAACTTTTATAAATATAAAGCACTTGTTTAGTTTTCTAGAGAATAAATTATTAAATCCAAAAAATAGATGAACTTCAAAACAATCTGGCAGCAACAATAATAATCTCTTGAGCCCTCAAGGTTTAAAATACAACTGGCTAAATCTACTAGACAGCGTCTGTTTAAAGCCGCGATTTTAGATCACATGGTGTCTCACGTGACAGGCTACGTGATCTCTAATTTGAACATCGCAATAAAAAATGAGAATTATCACTTAGCTACAATAGAAGTATCTAAGAACCAAATTCTCACACTGAAAATATATATATAAAAATAAAGACTGTTTACAGTTCAGCTAACGTGCGGGCCGAAATGACCTTGGCAATAGCCAATCGTTATCACTCGATGTTTACAAAATCTATGAGCTAAAAATAGTGCTGAAGTAACGTTAGGATCTAATCGGGTCAAGCCAATTTTCGGAAAATAGATTCAAATCCAATGAATATTATCATTACAATAAAATATAATGAAACAAAAATAAAATAAAAAGAATTTAAAACTAACACACAAGTAATTTAATTACATATTCGTAACAATTGTCACGATCTAACTCTGAATAACCATCTTTCTATTTAACTCCTTTTGTGCAGTAAAGTTGGACAAGGAATAACGACGTCATAATTTTTTAAAATGTATTCAGCTTCTATTGGTTTGGTGCAAACATGGTTTTTCCACAATAAGTCAGACAATATATATCATGTGTGAGGCTATTTTATAACCTGTACACGTGTCTCAAGCATAAATGATTTGATGATTTTTCATGTTTACCAGAGCATATAAAACATTTAAATGGATTTTGTGAGCATCTGCTGTTTTAATTAATGTAATAGGGAATACCACGTGAGACGTTTGGTAAGTTAAAACTCCTGCCGAGAAATCTACTATCCTGTATATCTCTTAAATCAAACCAGATACAATGGTTTCCAGTGTAAATATTTTTATTACTTAGGTTGGTAATTGTTGTGTGCTTTTTGTTGTTTATCAAATAAATACTTTATGGTTTATTTAAACTGTTCCCTAAATTGTAAACCCTGATAGTAAATTATATATGACAGGCATACCATATCAACTAAGGTTATTTTATTGCTGAGCTTAAAATCTTTCATAATCTATGATATATTATTTTCATTAAAGAGCATTAAAACAACCTTTAGATAATTTTAGCAAATACAAGCTTTATGGTTCATTAATCTCTCTCTCTCTCTCTCTCTCTCTCTCTCTCTCTCTCTCTCTCTCTCTCTCTCTCTCTCTCTTCAAACTTTCTCTCTTGATTTCGAAGTAATCATATCCTTCTTTGAACAAATGTTTTCCTGATTACCAAATTCTATTACTTCAGATGTTATGTAAGTGCACATTATCTGACAGTCAGCTAGTATTGTTAACTTCTTTCCATACCCCATAAACTTTACAGGTTCAGTACCACGATTGTTCTCATTAATTGACACTGACTTAGCTTTCTAAATGTATTATTTATAATAGCTTAATGACTTATATTTGATTTAACCGTGTTACGTATATGTAATTAAATTGCTTGTGTGTTAGTTTTAAAATTCTTTTTATTTTATTTTTGTTTAGTGATAGGACTTGTATTTTTCATTCTTAGGATTACATTTTGGATTATATTCACAAACCGTAAGTCCTATTTTCCAATTTTTACATTGTTTTCTAGAGAAATAAATTATTTTGTTAAAATATACAAAGCTTGTTGCCTTCACTCTTTTCTCTTGTTATTATTGTACAAGCCTACACGTTACAACCGAAACAGGTAATTTTGTATGTACCATGAAGATGTTGTAGTCATCAGCTTGTAAAAATTGTCATCCTTTCCATGAGATATGGTCGTGTCTTTCACACTTGCTCATGCATACTACAGTCCTTCGCAGATCTTATTATCTTTCTTTTCAAACAAGACGAAACATGCATTCAGTACAATCATTTTCTTTGGGCTTAACTTTATAATTAATATCCGTAAAGTTTTTTCAGGTTTAAATGCTGTATATAATACATTAACGTGTTGGACTGATGTTTTCAACCCATTGCCGTATCTTTTCCTGCTGTGAGGAGATATCAATTTACCGTAGGTTGACTTTCTTACTATTTCTTGTACTAAAATGCACACGTTTCCTTCAGCGACGTATTCAGAAGGAACAACAAACTCTGTCTTCAACACACGTTGTCTTCATAGCCGCAGGTAAGGACCATTTGTGTGCTTTGCAACACGTGCATTCTCCGTGATTACCAGCAAAATCTTGTAAGCAATATACACACAAACAAACATAACCAGTGGCGTGAATATGCACTCGCAGTATACTTCATGCAGGTTCTTTCATGTCTGCCTCACAAAACTTCAAGCTTATATTCAATTACTCCAGTTTATCTGCTCTATTTTCATTGAACATTGGAGCGTTTCTCTATAATTCTTTTGAACCGTGCCCAATTCTTTCTTCTTCCAATAAATTAACAAGTTCTTTGAACAGGAATGTGCTTTCTGAAGATGCTTAGCCGTGAGCTATTACTCCTTTAATAATTACACTTGTTGCAGCATTGTTACTGTTTAAAAAGAAATAAGTTTTGATTCTGATCCAAGTTTCTATTATACGTAGTGAAACATTAACTTTGTTCTTTTTATCTCAATTCAATCATTAATACTTTGGTCTCTTTTTGATATGATGTATTTGTTTGTTTTTTTGTACTATAAGCATGAGGTTTGCAATCTCCTATACTGTATAATGAGTAAATAACACGTTCATTATTTACCATTAATCCAATATAAACACAGTATTTTTGATCAAACCAATATTGAAGTCAGTACAAAAGTGTGTACAAGCCTGATTTCGTTTTTGAATCATACATTGCTCTAACGTATTTATTGTGTGTATATTTGTATTCTGCAAAGACGGACGTAGTATAGTTAAGTCCATACCGATCAACTAATTTGTGTGGTATGAATTTAGACTAAACAGTTTTAAACATAGTATTCTAAACTAAAACCGAATTGGGATTTCGGCAGCATTCTGTCGAATACAACATTATCTCTTAACTTTACTCGTTGTACCATCCGAGTACTGCTGACTTGGAACATTTTGGAAATCGTAAGGTTATAGATACACAGGTATTAGTCTGGTTTTCACCTCAAACTTTCTTTCCTTATTATTTCTTTCTTAATTAAAAATTTTCACACTTAACGTAAACAATTGATTCCACTTACCTTGTTAAATTCGTTCTGGAATATTTCTATGTTGTTATTTATTTCGGGTTAAACTCTAGTAATCCTACCATTGTTTGTATTTTGAATGCATCTGTTTCCATTGTGAACTCTTGTACAAACTGAGTTAATTTTATTTTCAGATGTTTCATCCGCTTGTCAAGTTTCATCGATAATACATTGCCCCTAACCTATATTATGAACCACTTTTCAAGAACATATTCATTTGCCTCTGCTTTAATTCGTCCAACCACAAGATAAAAGAAAACGGAGGAAATGTAATATGGTTTTGATGATTATCTCGTTTAAGTCTGTCTTAAAGGGAGTGCTTGTGTGTGTGTGTGTGTGTGTGTGTGTGTGTGTGTGTGTGTGTGTGTGTGTGTGATTTGGATTTTTAACGTAGCCTTAAAAAAATTTCAGTCATATCGCTACGATGTCTGCAGTGTGGCAGTTTATGGTGATGTCTAGCACTGGGGCATCATGACGCAGACACGTAGCATGGTGCCCCACCCATTCACATTATCCTGACACATGGACGACCATTCCTAACACTTGCCTCTTAATACTGGGCGCCTAGCGAGACAGCTGTTAGTACCATTTTATAAATCTTTGGTATGACTCGGCCGGGGTTCAAACTCGCGACCTCCCGCATCCGAGGCAGACGCTCTAACCACTAGGCTACCGGAGTAGTCAAGGGAGCGCTACATGAGCCTTTGCAAAACTCTGAGAACAATCTTGTTAGGTTAAAGACTATTCGGTTCTAGTTAGTCAGTTATAAGATGCATTTCGGAAACTGGAATAAATATTTATGGTTAACGGTGGAGCATTTGTAAATTTCAGTAGATTCTTCAAAAACATTATGTGGGCAACTGCAAGAGTTGACTATTGCACACTGAATTGTGTAATATTGATATCTGTTACAGTCAACATATGTCTGAATGTATATACTATACTATTAATTAGCCAAGCAAGTTAAAAAAATTGGTAAAGTTTGCTTTTGGAACACGCTGCATTAGCTTCTGTTTGCTTTTGAGTTTGCTGTGTTGATAATTATGTTTGATAAAATCCATTGGCTAGTCAATTGTGAACAGAAATTTAATAATTTTCTTTGTATGTTCTCCAATGAAACTGTGAGGTCAGATTCAAATAACGCTCTTTCCAAAGTTGATAATTTCGTATTGTTTTTCACTCGAATATACGTAAAAGCAGTACATTTTGTTACCCGAAAGTCAAACATTTCTGCTTGTAGACAAAGTCTTGTCATGTTGACTGCATAATGTCCAAATTTGTACACATTGTATCTTTGGTCTTTGGTAGTTTTGATTTTCTAAAATTATGTTTTCTACAGGTTTTGTCATTTTATTAGTTTCTAAATCAGGAGCAAATTTGTTTTAAGACTAAACGAACAGGATACAAAAAGCATCTACGCCTCCATTCTAACATTATTGGTAATCCTCTTTGGGGTATGTCAATTTGTGTTGTCTATTTCATGTAGTGTGCTTGCAGTATCTGGTGATTTCGATGGCTCGTCTTGCCCATCTTTCAACAAACAACTTTAGATTTAATTGTATTGTGACCTTTTGCCGAGTTCTCTACCTAGCCTAGTTCAACATAACAACAGCTTCATAGTCAACATTGTTTTCATTTTTATTTCGGCAAAGAAAGGTTTGGAAACATAACTTGGCAGCATTTTAAGATGTCTATAAGATTTGTTGTAATCTGATTTACAATGTTCCTTAAATAAAAGGATATGGATTTCAAAACATAAAACAACAACAACAACAACAAGATCCAAACGAACCAAAAACAAATAAAACCAAGAAAAAATAACAAAGCAAATGTAAACCATGTGAAGGTGAACATCGCATGAAATGATGAGAAGCAAATAAAGAGCATGTACAAATGCATGGTACAAAAGGAGAAAAGAAAACAGAACATTAAAAAGAAATGTAACAATTTTGAAAAATGTAAATAGATGAGCATTATAACACATATTTTATGCAAAGATATTACATTCACGAAAACTACAGGATATCACACTAAAGAGGAAGTATAATTTTCCCGGCATTTAATCATTACGGTAAAAAAACTACATCAAATATACTCTGTATTCCATTAACTGATCTCTAATGAAGGTGATAGTGAGATGATTTGACAAAGATCATATACATCCTACTCAGATCCTGAACAACAGAAAAGAACTTTTGGGTTTTCTTGACAGGTGAAGAACTAGGGAAATGATTGCCATTGAATGTATATATATATATATATATATATATATATATATATATATATATATATATATATATATGATAACTACTTATAAGGAAAGATACCGAAGTTCATAAGAAAATAGATTGATTCATTGAAGATTTCTACGTTCACAATTGAGGAAATTTTGAACATTATATGGTTGCCTGGTAAGAATCTGTTGCATGGTAAACCGACTACTTCTGTAATGACATCTATTATAATACTTTTGGTTAAAGGAACACATGCGCCAATAAGAAAGCAACTGGTACAAATATATTTAAAAAGCATGTTTCAGTTTTTTTTCTAATTCAGCCTATGTTTTGTTTGCATTTTGAATATTATCAAACCCTCATTGAATGCATATAAAGGTAATCCTAATTTAAAGTATTACCATCCCGTGAAGTATCTAATACATTTCATGTCATGTAACCATCATTCAGTTCATTCTGTAAAGTTAGTTGCAGATTGGAATCAATTTGTTAATCAGTAATGATACAGTAGATATCACAACATCTGTCAATGACTTGGAATTTTAGCATCTCTAGCAGAGACAAAGATTTGTTAATTTGGTCTGGCGTTCGATGGCACAGCAAGACAAATAGGTTATTTAGTCCTGAGGCAAGCTTTGGAGTAAAGTACCTTGATCACGGGCTTACCATATTAGTCGATCCAGGCTGATTCAATTGTAAGATTCGAACCGACGCACATTTGGTCACGAGTTCGGCCGCAGATTACAGACTCACATTGCCAATGAGTTAATATATCTCTTGATTTTAGTACCGTTTGTCTTTTTGTTCTAATTTTTTGTGAGTGAATTTATTACCTGTTTACTTTTTGTATGTTTAATTTGCAATATCTATTTATATTTCCTGGTTGTAAATGTGCATATACAATAGCCTGTCTTCAATAATTTCTGATTGATGTTCCAGTTAAACTCTTTTCGTTGTTATTTAAATAACTGAAACATGTCTGAAGGTGATGAAATATTGAATTTAAAGAGTGAAAATATTATCTATAAAGATGATTCTGTAGGTATTTAATTTGAACGAGAAATTAAATGTACTGTAAATATTAAAAGTTTTGCTTTCAAAGGACCAATATGTTTAGGCACCAATCATTGATATTTACCTCAAAACAAAATTAATTTGCAGAGGCTGTTAACAAAGATTGTTTTAAAGTAGGACTGTACTTTCTAAGCAAGTGTGCAAGAAAATGTAAATTCTGGATTGATACTATAGACAAAGGCCAATGAAGTCGAACCGTTTATGAAAAAGATTGCCAAAAAGATAACCAATAGTTTAGAACTTTCGTTATCTAGTCCATTAGAGAAACAACCAGGAGGACCTAGTTCTTTGAAAGAATTCAATATTGAGAATACAGCACGTCGACACTCTGGTCGTCTTTTCAGAGTAGCAGATAAAAATGGAGTTAATAATACAGTAATGGTAGAGATATACCCTAAATATCCACAGGAAGCTCCGAATACAGAAAATATAAGAACTCGAGAAGAAAAGAAATGCGAACTATACACACAAATAAGAACAAGAGAAACCGAGACCATCATTAATAAATGCTATGAAAGGAAGTGGAGAGGTTACACCTGCAGAGAAAGGAATACTTATATCGCAAGATAAAAGAGAATTAAAGGGTTGTGTGAATGCTGCAGAAGATCTCAATTTGAAATACAACATAAGAAAGGTGGAACTGAAATGTATGTAAAAAAGATTGAAGAATTGAAAAAAGACATCAGTAAAGAATCAGATTCAAACCAAATGTAGTACGATAGTTTGTATTAGGAGAGAATAAGGCCATACTTAGTTGGACACCGAACGCAGTTGGAGAGAGTTCTCTCAGAAAAAACAGGAGAAAATATTCAAATAAAAACTTAAAATATTACCATCAAGTGAAAGGTATTGTGTTCTATATCGTCTTAATGTCAAGCGTTGAACCTAGTTTAACTGAGTGGCTTAATTTCTGTGAAGTCTTGTTATCTCCAAAGATACTGCCTATTTCAAAACGATGTAAATAGATAGCACGAAGAAAACTGTTACCACAATATCATTTGTCCAGTTTCTCTGTTGAATCTGTTTAACATTTATGGTACTGTTTTAATCGGTATTGTAAATTTCCTCTCACGTTTAACAGTGCATGGTATTGTCAACAAAGATTATTTTAAGGAGGTTCCTTTTCCTACCTATGCACCTAATATGCAGATTACATAAGACCTAGTTATTCCGTCATCTGTTAGTCCTTTGCTACCTCGAATAGAAAATAAGTCCAGCTGTCCTTTGCTACCTCGAACAGAAAATAAGTCCAGCTGTCCTTTGCTACCTCGAACAGAAAATAAGTCCAGCTGTCCTTTGCTACCTCGAACAGAAAATAAGTCCAGCTGTCCTTTGCTACCTCGAACAGAAAATAAGTCCAGCTGTCCTTTGCTACCTCGAACAGAAAATAAGTCCAGCTGTCCTTTGCTACCTCGAACAGAAAATAAGTCCAGCTGTCCTTTGCTACCTCGAATAGAAAATAAGTCCAGCTGTCCTTTGCTACCTCGAATAGAAAATAAGTCCAGCTGTCCTTTGCTACCTCGAATAGAAAATAAGTCCAGCTGTCCTTTGCTACCTCGAATAGAAAATAAGTCCAGCTGGTAGGATCATCTTTGCTATAAAGTTAGTTTTATCGCCTGACAATGTTTTCCAATATTCTACAGTACCTTATGGTTAGCAATATTTAACCAGCTAACACATCTGTAGATGTAGGCACTCCACAAACGTTATGTACAATGATATGGTCTTGTGGCTTGTTATCAATCAAATATTGTTCCGTTGATGTATCTCCAAATGGAGTTTTAAAGTAATTTGCAGATTAAATTAAATGGTTTCATAAATATGCTATTGTTATTTATTTGAATGCATCATCATCGGCTAACAGTAATTTACATTCAGAAAGTGTTTTGAGCATTAGAATGAAAACCATCATGACATTTGTATATCATTTTGAATAATATTTGAATATATCTGTCTATAAAGTGCCAGTAAGAAGCCCCATAATGAGATGTTGCCCTTCACTTTGCCCAGTTTAGCTGATTCTCCTATATATTTGATGCCACATTATGAACTGTATATTATCATATAATTAGCATTGACAAATTTTAAAGTGTAGTCATAAAATACTTACTGGTTTGCATATGGAAAATTTAGTTTCGTTATAGTAAATTTCTATCTTGCTAAATTCGTTTGTGATGATAATAGGTTACTTAAGCACTAAACACTGTTAAACTCAATAGCAGTGCAAAGGTACAATTCAACGCTATTTTGCTAAATCCAGAGTCCATTATTTCAGTTAAAAATAAAATTGAAATTGACTTTAGTCGTGCAAATGTATGGAACTTTCTTTCAACTAACTTTCTACATTTATTTGGAATTCTATTTCGATTTCTATCTAATCATTAAATTTTATCCACTGCAATGCCTGTTTAATCCTTTTTCCTGTAAAACGATATTTACATCTTGTTACTTTGCTGCTCGTGTTCCATTTTCTGCATATATTTTTCTCTCTAGTGTTGTTATCATTTTACTGACGATTTTGTAATCCAAAAAATATTTATTGTACAATTTATTTCTGAACTTTGATTTGAATTAATAATGTCTATCAAAGGAAAATTCTGAGAAAACTGGATTTAAAACATCTTTATATCTACTCAATGTTCAAGGTATACCGGATTTTACTTCATCCATGTGGTACAAACGTCCTAACATATTAATTAATTCCGATTAATTTCGAGGTCTTTCAATGTGAGTGAAGGTTTAGTAGATCTATGAAAATTGCACCTAGCAAAAGTTTGTTAAGAAATGCAGCGTTGTTGACGGTGAAGCTGGAACTGTTCCTGTACCATTTTGAATGCTTTGGCTAAAAGTTTTAATGTCCTCATGATTGCATTAAAATGCGTGTGAATTTTATTCCTCAATATTTTGTCCGAAATCTCATATTTTGGCATGAAGTCTTTAATATAACATCTTTAACAGATCTTTCAAGATGGATATCAAATCCGATTGATATTTTTGATATGATATTTTTTATTTCTTCTGTTATTTTTTATTTCTTACCATGCTACAACATTTTGAGCACTCTAACGGCCTCATGACGGTTTTCAGCGCACCACTTTGTTGCGTAAGTTTTCATATCTCTTGAGACCGCTTGTTATACATTGTGCTTCCTCTGTCTATTTCAGTGTCATAACATTTTCAGCTTTATCACAATTGTTAAACGATTCGTCGCATTCTTTCAGTTTTGAGGATACATACTTCTATCCGCTTTGTTTTTAACCCTTTTCACTTTTGCATACGCAAAATAAGATGTACACAAGTTTTGACAGTGATAGATATAGTCTCAAAACACGCTTAGTCTGCAAACGTTAACAACAAATTTTGAGATGACATCTGTCAATGTTAAAATTTTTACACATCCTATTTTGTATATGTCAGCTATATTTGACTTGAATAATCCATTTGTATAAGAGACATCAAACTCTGTAGCAATGTAAAATGTTTCTTACTTGCTTGTGTAAAGTACCCTGCTCAGTTAACCATTCTATCAATTCTTTTTTGTACCCTTTCATTTGTTTCCACGGCTGACTGATATTGGTAAAAGTCCGCCGATTTGTCAGGATAGTATACTATTTTAAGTACTACTTTTTCTTTCCTCTGAAAAGTCTCCTACGCCGGTGATTTGAAATTGAATAAAAACATCCAGAGAAGATTTTGTGTTTGATTAAGTGTAATTAATTGTAATTATATGTCGTTAATTAATTAATGAATTAATGAATGAATGAATTAATTATATGTTATCAAATATTCACATGACTGATTCAAAAATAGCTACTTAATGTACCGAGTCACCCTATCTTGCTTTAAACCAAAACTGTTCTCCAAGAATTCCATCTGTTCTGTTGAATCTTTGTAGACTAACCTTGTAAAATGAACGAGATCTTCATATTCTACAATGAATGTAACCAAAATCAAATGCGTAATTTATTTATTGCACTTACCTTACTGTTTTAACTTTCCTGATCACAGTTTGATGCTGCTTATTTCGATGTTATCATTATTGAAATAAATCTGTTAATGAGTATTTCCTAAACATTGTAACATGTTATTTTTGGCTGTTTGAAATTAAAGAAGTGTCTGTTGCATAATTTTTTGTGACATAGCTAGTTTTGACCGGGCGTTTATTCCATACAATCCTATAAACAACTATACATTATTTCTTGATACCGACATTGTTCCATTTAATGCGAAATGTATAACCTATTGCTATCACTTTGTGGAAAATGTTGATTTTTATACAGTATTGATTTTTACCATTATTTATCCTATGTAAACAGATCTCAAATTAGTGTTGTGCTTTGCGTATGCTACGCCGTTTGCTAATTGTCTTTATAACATGTGTAGTCTAGTAGTTTTAAATGATTTTCAAAATACCCATGAACAGTATATAAATACATCTCTTTGAATTTGGTATTGACCCCACGAAACTGATTGTGGCTTGTCCCATCCCCTCTCCCGAACAATCTGGCGGACGCCTATAAAATACCCGAAACAATACTGCTCTTGAGATTATCAGTTTTGAATTTTAATGTTCTCTTAACGTCACCAAATATTGCTGGTACATAATTGAAAGTTTCACACTATTAATATTTTGTGAAAACGATGAAGTGTACCAAGGACAATAAAGACACAACTGGCAATATTACCTGTAGCATCTCTAATAATTTCGAACCTTTCAACAAACTGATGTAATCTCCTGAGATTTAAGCTTATGCAGAAACTTTCAAAATGATCCAAATGCTCATGTCGCAAGATGGTGAGGTTGTCCCCATTTAAAACATCTAATTTTTTCACACAAAACGAGGGCAAATTATGATGCCCAGGCATCACTGAATAGATGAAAAATGCAGATGAGTTGTATTTTGTCAAATGCATATTTACTATAGCTTGTTACATATCGCTTAACGACCGGTTGTATATGTTGAAACCACAAATGTCGTCGTAAAACAAACCGCAAGCGCGTCCATTGCGTTGAAAAGGGATTTTACAAATTAACGTGTATGTAATATAAGAAGCCTCATCTATGACAGAAATTATTAAATATTGCTCGTAACCAATGCGAACAGCAATATATCGAAAAAACAACATTGATATAAAAGTATAATGTACATTCCTACATCCCCCCCACTCTCTCTCTCTCTCTCTCTCTCTCTCTCTCTCTCTCTCTCTCTCTCTCTCTCTCTCTCTCTCTCTCTCTCTCTCACACACACACACACACACACACACACACACCGACAACAAGTTTTGGCATTATATCTGGTGTTTTGTGTTTAAGATGTGCAAAGAAAGGGGTCGATTATAGTTGTTAGAGCTCGTAGCCATATTTATTTTTGTGGCAATATAATATATCCAAGCATTACATGCATGTATTTAATTGCTAAACTTTAATTGTATAAATATGTCACGTTATTAATTATAAAGCTGACAAAACCCATTAAGACGTGTTGAAAATGTGTTAAACATTAAAAGTTAATTTACTACAAAATACTTTAGGCGTAACTGACTTTTTTCGTGCTATATAAATGTCTCATACAACTTTGAAAGAATATACATAACCAAGCAAATAAACAAAATATGAATGCTGATACAATCACCAAAAGTTGGCTCCTAATTTTTAAAACAATCATATTGCTGACATGCACCTGTTTCGGCTTTTACATGTACTCTCCGAAAATGCAATTAGGAATTGTTTAAATACATATCCAGACACTTGTAGAATTGAAATTAACTGCTTCGTGCGAGTATAATTACTGTGCTGAAAAGCAAATCTATGGACGTCTATGTGCCAAAGAGGGTAACGCGTTATTCCCGTTCACCTCGAGCCGGGTCCTTTAACCTTATTTCATCTTTTATGGGGATGAATACGTGCGCAATTAGTCAAACGAAACAGCTGTATTAATTGTCTCTCCTATTAACATCATAGGATTTGAAGAAAAGAAAAACTTTAAGGAGTAGAAAGGGAAACAACGGATACTAGGAAATTCATCCTGCCGGCATTTATTGTACTCACTTCATGCCTAATCGTTGCGATTTTTGCCGTACACAAAAGATGCATTTTGTCAAGTTTTATTCGGAAAATACCACTAGATTGCTAGCTCTTTATGAGTTAAGTACATTTAAGTGCTTTGAACTAAAACTTTTCGACAACCTTCCCCACACATTAAGAAAATGAATTACTTTTGCCGACCAGTTATTAATACAGCGAGAGGAACTTACAGTACCTAAACGATTAACTAACCCAGGTGCTGGATTAAATCAAGGGGAAAAATCCGTGTAACTGATCAAACACATATACATTGTCTGCCTAACATATTTTGCTTACTATCTTAGAGTGTGAAAATGGGGAGATGATTTTTTAATGAATCTTTGTCTCAGAGAATCACTCTCTAGAATCAGCAAAAACCATGAACGGACTTCAAATTTACTGGTTTGAGATTACTTCTCGACTTAATCACACGCACTTCTGAAAGCAAAATCTAGTCTAGACTGAGGGTCGAATTGGAATATAAAATAAACCAGGAAATTTAATTAAAATTCAACTTTCATAAGTTGAGGTTTGCAGCGGTGATCAGTACGAGGAAGTGCAGATTTTCAAAATCTCTTCGATAGTTTTGTTTTTTCGAAAATTAATAGAATATCACATTTTAGCCACATATTGTTAGATCCCCATGAGATCTTTTATCGACACCGACATCTGATAATTCTTTCACTGATTAGCTTTGATATAAAAAAGTGATTTCAAACTTGATGAATTCCTTTGTTCTAAAATTAATTGGTATGGAACACACGTTTAAGATTTAGCTGGAATAACTCTCAGTTGTAATCAAGTATGTTCCAAAAGACGTCATGCATGGAAAAGGCATAATGACTAAGGCATCCAGTTGTATGTCAAGGTCATTTAACTACATTATTCTGCTTTTATGTTAAATAATATTAGTATTTTAAAAAGATAAATAAAATTGTATATTTGTGCACATTTAGAATGAAATTTAAAAAAATCTTCCATGTAAGCTCACCGAGTCAAGCAAAAGATTCAAAATGATTTGACTCATTTAGTAAATTTCAATCGAAATTAGCACTATACACGGTTCTCTTTGTGTTTTTATTATTTTTGTCTTCTTGCAAATCATGTATGCCTTATTGTTATTATTTCCACTATCACTACTATCGTCATAATGATTATCATGGTCATCACCACCATCATCATCATCATTATTATTATTATTGTTGTTATTATTATTATTATTATTATTATTATTATTATTATTATTATTTCCAGATGAAGAATTCCATTTTATCTGCAAATTACCTATTGGGTTCAGTATTTCTGGTTTGTTTATTTCTTGATGGAAATATTGCCGGTCTGATGAATGCACCAAATACTACAGACAGCACATCGGGCGAAGCAGCAAACGTAACATCAGGTGGAATCGCTGGTAATACATCGGTTGGAACAGCAAATACATCAAAACAAACATTCAACGATACAGCGCGGGTAGCAGCTTCCAATACATCTGGTAGTGCAACTGGTAATGTATCAGGCGGATCAGGCACTGGAGGTCAACCTAATGGAACCTCCCAGTCCGCAGATGCGTTGGCAGGGTCTGCGGTGAATGCAGCAAGCGGGAAGGCGAGTGGAAATTCTAGCCGGGTAGTCAAAAATTCATCAGACAGTGCTGCATCAAAGAGTTCTGGTGGTTTCACTTCCAGCACTTCCAGGGGAACAACTTCTAATACGATAGATGTATCAGCAAGCACAAGACGGAATTCATCAGGGGCAGCAGCAGCTAATACAACACCTGTATCATCCAGTAATGCGTCTAGAGATTCCACAACTAGCAAGTTAAGTTCTTCTGCTAGAGCCACATCCACCATTGGTGGCTCAGTCGGCAATTCATCAACTGCTAAGCCTCTCGTACAGTCTTCAAGTAAAAAACCAGGAAAAGGTTCTGGAGGGGTGGCAGGGACAAATTCTCAGAGTGCAAAGAAACCTTTTGACGATAGTACTGTATGGCCCTTCGATGTATCAACCGAGGCCATCACGACCGAAATCCCGGCCCCGCCACCTCTTGAAGAAACAGATCCCAACAAGAAAATAAAGGAAAAGAAACCGTCCCCGTCGCTGGGTCCTTCACTCTCTCCAGATGGCAAACGTGAGTAAATTAGTTTTGTTCTAATCTGTCTTAACTTGTGATTATCTCATATTTAATCCTCTGGTAGATATTCCAATATAGGAATATTAAATTAGTGTTACTTGTTTAAACAAACATTTAATAGTTTGAATGGGAAAGCTGTACTTGATCCAGGTCTTTTTGAGATTAAGCATCACGCGGAATTTGGTTTCAATTGATGAAATCCTTCAAAACATATTTATCAGACTCGCCACTCTTTACGTACGGACAGATATCACAAATGGACGCTGGTGCGGTCATACATGCTTAAACAATATATCCCTTCATAGAAGAAATTATGTTACATGAACATGTAATTGTTGATTTATCATCCTTTGTTTAATCGTTGCTTAAAACGATTCAGTAATGCAGTAGATGTTTTTGAGAAAGCGAGATAGATATTTACAGTCTGGTAACCCTGGTCATTTTCATGCACCAAATGTAACCCGACAAGATAGACAGTGATGGACTGCGATCGTCTAGTAATCAATCTTGGCTTGTTTATGAATTCTAATGAGCATGGATTTGTTTGTGTACCATCTGTTATAATAACGGATACACAATGAGGTGATTTTGTGATAATTTTGTGAGTAAATATTTTCATGAAGTGTAAATCAGATAAACATAGTATAATTTTCATTTTCGTTCATTATTTAAGCCGAGAACCCCCTTATTTTCTTAGATTCAGCCAGGAGACCAAGAATAACCAGCATTAGGTATACCGTATCCCCTGATATTCAAGATCTGTGGCGTTCTAGTAGTCTCCATATGTATGACGGACTAAAATTTGGGGGTTTTATTCACAATTTGTATAAGGACATTCACTTAGTACCTGATAAAATGTCAAATGGTTAGTGTCATGTTGCGCCTCATATTCCATATCAGAATATACTGATATCTGGTGTTCTCGATTCCAATAAAAAGAATCACAAGAACAGCAATACATTGATTTTTAGTGTTCTGTGGATTCCAGTAAAAAGACATTAAAGAACAACAATATAATGATTTCTGCTGTCTTGTGGATTCCAGTACAAAATAATCCAGCAATATAATGATTTCTGGTGTCTTGTGGATCCAGTACAAAATAATCCAGCAATATAATGATTTCTGCTGTCTTGTGGATTCCAGTACAAAATAATCCAGCAATATAATGATTTTTGCTGTCTTGTGGATTGGATTCCAGTACAAAATAATCCAGCAATATAATGATTTCTGGTGCCTTGTGGATTCCAATAAAAGAACCAAAACAACATCACTATACTGATTTTTGATGCCTTGTAGATTTCAGTAACAAGCACCGAAAAACAGAAATATACTGATATCTGGTGTCTTGTAGATTCTAATAAAAAGAACCAAAAGCACAGCAATAAAATGATTTCTGGTGTTTTGTGGATTCCAATAAATATAACCAAAACGTAGAGCGACAAATCACTACATAAAGTAACCTTTTATCTCCGACTTTTTATCAGTGTCTACTGACCTGACTTTATCACGTTTCTGTTTGTGAAGATCATATTGCGATCCTGTAAAATGGCGGTCTATTGTGTTTAATGACGTTTTCGATAGGCTTAGATAAAAGTCAAATAAGTTACAGCTAAAAAGTTTCATTTCTTACTGTCATCATGGCATCTCATCTGAAATTCTTCATTAACGGCCGAAATAAAATTTTTAAGCTTGGGTGGGGTAGGGAAACGTACAGACACAATTTTTAAATAGCATTTTCTTGCTTTTCTACTAATTTTATCTTGGGCAGTAAAAAACCTAATGTAGACATCTTAGTACAACTGTGATTAATGTGATTCATGTCTGTAAGCATTTAAAAGTCGTCATAAATGTTTATACTGCACGTAGTTTACGTGGAAAATGTGCTGCCCTTGTATTTGTCTTTTTCTGAATGAAAGCTAGTTCTTCTGTTAGCCAGACAACGCACGTCGTTTTCTATGTAGATCTTGAAAACAGTGACTCCGATGATGTAAGATTGTCTCTGAAAATTTACCAGAAACTAATCTGCCCTTTTAGAACAGTGTTTATTTTCTCAAACTATAAATCATGCCAATATCAAGGACTTATTAAAATTTCTTTTCCGTTGATTTCGTCCTGTCTCTGTTAATTCACGAATGAATGGATGATCAATCTATCTATCTACGTACGTACGTACGTACCTACTTATCTATCTATCTATCTATCTATCTATCTATCTATCTATCTATCTATCTATCTATCTTTTCAGCATGTAATGAGTCCTACAGGCCGCACGAGACGGACAAATCCAAATATATGCAATTAGAATCAGATGGTATATGGCAAAGACGAGAATGTTCCCCGGACGGGAATTTGGTCTGGATTCAGGAGTTATGTGAATGTGGATTCGATAAAACAGCTGAGAACATGATATACGAAGACGCCTGTCCGAGCTACAAGCCCGACCCCAAGAACAAGCATGGGTATCTGTGGCAGGTGCACGGGGTGTTCGTTCCCATGCCTTGTATAGAGTCACTAGTATGGAGTCAAAAGGACTGTATGTGTACATGGGATGAGAGTCCAAAGAGCGATAGGTCGGCTTTGGCAAGTAAGTAAACGAACATATTGTCCATGATGACACTAATTACCTATTGAATTAACTAGTTTTAAATACCCACCTCTCTCTCTCTCTCTCTCTCTCTCTCTCTCTCTCTCTCTCTCTCTCAGTTGAATTAAAACCCTGTCTTATTTGACTATGGGGTTTGCCTCTATTTCGGACTATAATGATTTTACATTTTTACGTTTGTATTTCATTTTATGTATCTTCTAAATAATTGTAAAATCTTTACATAAGCTTTTCATTTTTATCATGAAAATCATCTTGAGTCCTTCTCATACTGCTTAATATATGCTCCGTATGACAAACATATGCTCCGTATTTCTGACTTTGAGGTTATTAAACTTTGTCATGCGCAAACTCATACTCGGCTCCAAATTCCCACCTATGATCGGCAAATATATTTTGTTTTTAAATTTACATAATAAAATGTCTGAGTCAAATTGAACATATTAGCCTTCTATATAATCTTTGGACCTGGCTTTGAAGCCACGAAACTGCTTGATCGCAAAGTTTGAATTCGGGCGCAAACTTCAAAAACATTTGTGCTTTAACAACTTTACTAAGAATACAGGGAAAGTACTCAAACTTTCAGGATTAGTTTATTATTATGTAATCATATATTTTGTCATTATCAGAAGACTCTGAGTATGCTTTATGATATTCTAGTTTTGAGTCTCATTCCAGTTTTGGATTTATGCCTTTTAGAGTTTCAGTTTTGGAGTTTTGAGTCTCATTCCAGTTTTGGATTTATGCCTTTTAGGGTTTCAGTTTTTGAGTTTTGAGTATCACACAAAGTTTCGTGCTCTAACAGATTTATAGCTTCCTGTTGGAGTTTTGGGTTTGACTTTAATTTTGTGCTTAAAGATTTTATAGATTGCTATCACGGATATACAAGTGCGACGAGGAAGGAATCACCTGATGAAGTACATATTTGTATGTTGTATCTACAGTAGTTCTTTTGTTATCAGACTTGTATTTGTTCCCCTATTCTTTTAATGGGAAAAAGCAATATATTATTTAGTTTTATTATTTTTCTTTCTTTTATCTCGGCTTGCTTGCTATAAAAACCGGTGTTCAACCATATTCGTCAAAGCGTAAGACTGATTAATCAGTTAGTTTCTGCATTGCAGGGATGGTGACTCATGTAACCAGTTCTGATACTTTTGATTGTTGAAAACTTTTGAAGTTATCACATTGCGTAAACAGTTATATTTTTGACGTGGTTTGGATATATAGTCATACGAGTTTAGAGGAAATGAGGGAGGTGAGAGAGTTTTTTTTAATTAGAAAAACAAAAACGCTTGCTTCAAATTTCGCATTAAAAATAAATGGGAACATCATCTGGCATGACACGTTGTGACCTAATTTTGTCCATTGAAAAGAAAGAAAAATACAACATTATTGAAATTCTACATTCATTGTTTTGCCCAGGTTTATATCTTGCCTCTAGTTACAGACACTCCTGCAATCTGATAAACATCTAGGAGTTCCTAACTTTTTTCCCTTTTCTGTCATGCAATTCCAGTCTGAATCAATGTTGCAATTAAATTATCGTTCGTTTGCACTTTAATGTTTCAGACCTAAAGGTAGTTTGCCAGAGGATCCTGGAACTAAAAATGGACAATGATTTAACAAACAGCGCGGCACGGTATGAAGTCAAAGCAAATAGTGCCTCGGGTCGCGGAGGAATATCAAAGATTCGATTTATTCATACTATTGGCGCTACCGACAATGCAGCAGAAATCCAAAATCAGCCATTGACGTTAGATGCTTTCAAAGGAAATGATTTTCAGAAGGCCATAACTTTCACACTGAACTTTAAAATCCTGAGAAGTCGGGCACAGAGCCGCACTCCCATGGTGCTACTTACGAATGGATGCATACCCGACCATACGACGTTGATTAGAGCGCCATCTATAAATCTCAGTTTCACACCCGGAACAAACACATTTAGGGTACAATTTAACACCACGGAATCGTCCATAGACGAAACCGCTGTAGCAGAGCCGGTAAATACATGTATATTAACACACACACACACACACACACACACACACACATATATATATATATATATATATATATATATATATATATATATATATATATATATATATATATATATATATATATATATATAACACTAACTACCTTAAAGGACATAGTTGTATAAAGACATATGTCCATGAAAGATTGCAATTGTTTTAAAAAGTTTACTTACATATTTCTCCGGTAGATAAAGGACACCTGTCCTTAAAAGGACATAATATGTGTAATCACATACAAGTTTAAATTCCTTGAATAGAGTGTAACGTGCTTAATATAAATTGAGAGGAAAAAACAGCTTTTAACGTAACATTGACTTATATTTTTATATTGGGACTCGTTTAACCTAGTTAACATTAGTATTTTTACGTTTTTTGATGAACAGGCAACCAATATGGTTTGAAAATTGCAGCAACGAACTACAGTATTCTGGGATCAGAAAATCACAAAATGTAACGAAGGCAAATTCTCTTGCCAGGGAGATATTCTAAATTATATTTACAGAGTATACATTTTGCAGTTAAAATATCTTATGTTATATAAAAACACGCTTGCAATTATGTGTACTTCATATCATGTGCTATAATCAAGTCGAATTTTTTCCTACAGGACCAGAACGGTTGGTTTAAAACAGTACTATACTTCCAAGATCAAACTATAACTTTAGAAGTAAACGGCAAAAAGATATTATCTACGAACGGCATGCTGGGTATGTATGCATATACACATATCTCATTCTTCCCTTTGATCAAATTCACATGTGTGTTTGCCACTTTCAGTTGTTTCACTTGCAAAATCAGTGACAAGTGTTACTGACATGTACGCTACGATACGACTTAGTACTGGTGCTTTAAGTTTTTCTCAACACGCACGCACGCACACAATCAAGCACACACACACGCACACGCACACGCACACACACAGAGTCCCTAAACTCATTTACTGAGGCCAAACATGGAAAAAATTCGAAGCATACAAAATACAGTATTACAAGTTGCCATTTCCACCACCTCGGCAAACTTGTTTATTATTAATCAAAAATACATGATCATATAACGCCTCCTCCAACCCCTACAGAATGGTTAGTATATACATGCATAGTGGAAATGTGTATTTTCCACCACCTGACGGATAAATTCTTTAATTCAGTTTTATATGTGACACTAAAACTGTACAAAGGACTTTGAATTGGAAAATTTATCTGGTGTTAATAAAACATTAGCAGAAGTAAAGTTTGGCTGTACGTCATCCAACAAGATGGCCGCCAAATCAGGGCGAACATGCTGTTTGAGCTATGTACATAATACATTAAAGAGCCAATAATCTAAGCTAAACTTACAAAATTGGAACAAAAACAAAAAAGAGAATTAAGCGTAAAGAAAGAATGCGAATACGAAAGTAGTCCCCTGGTAATGACACGATTTTAAATGCAATGTTAAGCGGATAGTCAGCTCTAATTACATTCAAAGGATTGCTATTTTTTACAGACCATATTTTGATATGGCTGCATTCTTTCAGTTGTGAAACATGTACGAGTGTGTAGACTTCCACTATTAATTGTAATGTTTAAACTTAATATGGATCAGTTAACTCCTTGGCAAAGCTGGCAACAAAACAAAAACTTGCTGTGAACTCCAACATGTTGTGCTTGGGAAACCAACTTCTTCAGGCCCTCCCATCTGTGAAAAGAACAAACGGCTGATTTTATTAATAATCCAGTGATTCGCTTGTATAATATATACATGAAAATAGGAGACTGGTCAAGCTGTACATAAAGCAGATAACATAATTAACCAAGTTTATTTTAAGTACTTGCTATGGTGCAGATTTAGGTTTGTCTCTCACACACACACACACACACACACACACACACACACACACAGACACACATAGAGGTTCATACACACTTAGAAAATAAGAACAGCATTGAACACATAATATATATTGTTGTAGATAAGTATGTATGTTGGGTTGTCGTATGGTAGCTAAGTAGGTAGGTAATACAGGCTTGCGGGGTCAGAGAAACAGTGTTGACAATGTATTATTATTCCAATTTATTATTCTATATGTGTTTTGTTCCAGGCACTATACCAAAAAACCTTTGTCCATTGCTTATCGGTGGATCAGACATTGAAAGAAACCAAAACTTCTACGGATATCTGGATAACGTAAGATATGAATCTTCTATTTTATCTCCTTTCACGTAGTTTCAGTTATCTCCCTTATTAAACTGTCGGGTATACATTTTCCGTGCACCGTTTTCATATCAACCGTTTTATTCTCAGTCTTGGATGTAGTTCTCTTGTGCACCCCCCCCCCCTTCTTTCTCTGTATACGTAAGTGAGTCATTCGTAACAAAAGTATAATGCAGTTACATACTTCCTTCTTTCTAGAAAATACATTGCCACCAGCCACCATTCGTATTTTTGTAGAATAAACCCTTTCCACACACACACACACACACACACACACACACACACACACACACATATATATATATATATATATAAAATGAGAATGTAGCAGTCATAAGTTAAGAGATAGATAGATAGATAGATAGATAGATAGATAGATATGTGTGTGCTTATATATGTGTTCAATTTTTCAAAAATGAAGAAAAAATGTTATATTTGTTGCCTGAAATAGAATTGCTTTATTTATTTTTCAGGTCAACATTATCAAAGATTGTAAATTCCACGAAGCTAATATCAAGTTGTTGTAGATACACGCAGTCACAGTCACGTGACATGCAAATGGAGTTCGTCTCAAAGACGTGTGAATACGATTTCTGAGATGCTTCCAATCGAACTACCAGCGTATTTGTACTTTTGTGTGCACACATTGCAATATCAACATACCATGACATATTTCACGCATCTGGTGGTCTGTAAATGCATCAGTATCAATGGATTCAGTGCAAATCAAAGTTTATGCACTTTTTCAGAACAGAAATAGTTCAAATATTTCATGTCCAAATAATTAGCTTTGTAAACTATGTTATAGTGCCATAATATATCATGTCCGTATATCATTCACAAATAACTTTAAGTAACCTAAAAGAGGCGTCCAATTTATATTTTATGAAAACTCTAATTTGTTATGATTGCGATTTGTTTTTTTTTTTATTCAAGTGCATGTTCTTATCGACTAGGCGATAGTAAGTAAACTGTTTCAAAGGGAAAACCTTAACTTCACACGCCATTCTTTATGTTATAGCGTTGTTTATTCGTCCGTTTAACTTTGATCGCTTTTCATATAACACTGAATGACTTTAGATGATTTGGACGAAAATTTACAAAACGTATACATTATGACTAGTCGGTAGGTCGCGTACCATGATTAATGCCCAGTCAGCGAACTTGTAAGTTTGAGTTCTACTTCATTGTGAGTCGCTTCTGAGGTCTGGTTTAATATATTGAGTTGTTGGTGGTACTTTTGTGTACGAGATATAATATACATATACATGATCATATGGTTAGGGACTGACCATTTAATGTTTGGTGTGGTGGTGGCAGAAATGATGGGAAAATATCACCCACCCCCAATTTGCTCTGATATATATATATATATATATATATATATATATATATATATATATATATATATATATATATATATATATATATATATATAATCACAAGCCTCACACGCACACCTCCCAAAAATGAAATGGTCGGTCCCTTTGACTTGGGCCACACCCATAGTTATTTCATTAACTAGTAGGTCCAGACCATGAAGAAAGAAATGTAAAGTTTTGACCTGTTTCCGAATATTCTCTGTAACTTTCCAATTGTTGGAGATACTTGACGAAACGTTACCAGATATCCACAGTGACTAGACAGTGTTTAGTACATCAAAAGACCATTGATGTCTGAAGGTCAAAGGAAGAAAAAAATGTTAGAGGACGAGCGTATTATATTTCAAATATGTTAAAATTATAATTAGAAAACTAAAATAAAAATAACTCGACAAACCGAATAAATTTGCTTACCTGTTTGCGATACTCAGTATTGATCAGCGAAACAAATATTGTACGGGTAAACATTAAGCTCCTAAATGTTCCTTGTCCATTACTGGCTAAAGTTTTCGCATCTACCAAATAAACTTTTGTTGCAAGTCATTCCTGTACACAATTTACGTTACTGTTTTTCTTTTGGAAGAAAAAAAAAAGTCATTCGCGTACGGCGATTGACTCAATATCTTGTAGAATATAATAATCATGACAATTTAAAAAGTATTTTAAAAAAATATCTAATTCGCTATCCCACCTCATGAGCAGCGATTAATCTAGCAAAATGTATGCGGATGAATTGGCGAGACTCGATGAAGGTCACAAGGTCCTCCCCATCAACCCTCCTTTCAAATATGAGCTAAGCGAGGCAACAAATGCGCCTGTTGATCACTTCACGAATTGATTTCAATGTCAGTATCCACTGGTATCATAGCAGCATAGTACTAAGATGTACACTAAACTAGTATCATAGTAGTAGTATTATGTACACTGGACTAGTATCACATTAGTATGATGGCATTGTACTAGTATCATAGTAGTATGATGGCATTGTACTAGTATCACGGTAGTATGATGGGCATTGTACTAGTATCGTAACAGTATGATGGACATTGTACTAATATCATAGTAGTATGATGGCATTGTACTAGTATCACGGTAGTATGATGGGCATTGTACTAGTATCGTAACAGTATGATGGACATTGTACTAATATCATAGTAGTATGATGGCATTGTACTAGTATCACGGTAGTATGATGGGCATTGTACTAGTATCGTAACAGTATGATGGACATTGTACTAATATCATAGTAGTATGATGGCATTGTACTAGTATCACGGTAGTATGATGGGCATTGTACTAGTATCGTAACAGTATGATGGACATTGTACTAATATCATAGTAGTATGATGGCATTGTACTAGTATCACGGTAGTATGATGGGCATTGTACTAGTATCGTAACAGTATGATGGACATTGTACTAATATCATAGTAGTATGATGGCATTGTACTAGTATCGTAATAGTATGATGGGCATTGTACTAATATCATAGTAGTACGAATATCATAGTAGTACGATATTCATTGTGCGATTATTATAGAGTATAATGACATTGTGCTAGTTTCATTTCAGTATGGCAGGCATTGTACCAATATCATAGCAGTATGCTGTACACTGGACTAGTATCACATCACAGTAGTATGATGGGCGTTGCTCTAGTGTCATAGCAGTATGATATATATATATATATATATATATATATATATATATATATATATATATATATATATATAGAAAGAATATGCTATGAGTATATTACTTAAATAGTATAATTCATACATTGAAGTTCCTTCTTTATCCTTGAAAATATGGTGAGTCCACAAAGTGCGATATGGACCAGGCTGTTTCTGTACATAAGTCACGCGCTATGAAAAGTTTAGGTAGTTATTCATTACTAAATTACTTCCCCTTACTGACTGGTTTTTGCGTCGTGTAGATTTAGTTTCCTTTTATTTGTATCTCAAAATATGCCGGGGGAAAGTCTAAAATAAATCATAACATGTCTGGAAGATTTTTCTCATTGGATTAGGAAGATTTAAACAAATCACAAAATCAGAGGCAGTGAGTGGACCATTAATAACTGAATGGATGACCTCTACTGTTGTCAGCATTACAGACTGAAACTCGATCGCGACATATGTAATGATTTACATTAAGGGCAATAACCATGGTAGGCAGAGGATAATTTGTAAAGTTCATCCTGCTAGACAAACTTTCCATAAATCAAAATTCTGCCTATTTAGTGTTTCTAAATACTGAGTAGCTCGGCACTTCCAGTAAGATTGATTATTTATGTGGGTTTATCAGGTTAAATTTGCTTGTATTCAATTGGTATCGTATATTTGATTATTTTTGTTGGACGGAATTATTATTACCGTGTTAAGATTTTTTTTGAAAAAACTTATCATAAATTACCAGATAGGTATGCCCTTCTCCACAGTGTAATGCATCTGCTTGTTTGTCTTTTCATATTTTATTTTTCATAGGTTCTCAAGTGTATATATTAATAGTTTTGGTATTAATCGCCATTTTTCTACCTTCTCATTATCGATCGATCTATTTCTGTTCTTTAAAATAACCTTTTGTGTATTTGTCTCTCCATCCTTTATTTTCTTACAATGTTGTCTCTCTGTGTTTGTCTATGTCTGTCTGTTTGTCTATCTGTTTGTCTGTCTGTCTATCTCTCTGCATTCTTCGGGGATGTTATATATTTCAAAACATGATAAGTATGAATTCTGTATAATATAACAAATATTGCATGGTGCTGGGGTTCGTAGAGAAATGTATGGACCATTCAGTCACCATATATAAAGGTATATTGACCGAAGTGAGGCTTGCTTCATTCGCTTTAACCTTTTGGAGGTCAGTGATCGGTCCAAACATTGCCATACGGTTATCAGCACCTGCAATGTTTCTTAAATAACATAGCAACAACGTGATTAATCAATATCTTGCACGAATGTTACAAAACATTACAATCACGATAGAAAACTTCAGCAATGAATTTCTCTTCGTTTGAAAAAGGGCAGCAGATATTAGTAAATAATGAGAAATGCACTTCTCTAATATGTATAAGTTCAGCTAATGCCTTCCTCTGACTCTAAAACATTTGTTCCATGTCAATAAAAATAAGAAAAAAAGTGTTATTGTTCTATTTTTTGAAAGGCATATATAAAAATCGACAATAGCTACGCTGGCATTAATCAGCCAACAATAGCCTCCAGCATACAAAATTCTCTAACAGATTATTAAACGCTAGCACATTGAGTGATTGTGTCAATATTATAGACACTGATCTATTATAGACACTGAGATTGCTGACACACAGCTATAGACACTGAGATTGCTAGACCATATTATAGACACTGAGATTGCTGGACCATATTATAGACACTGAGATTGCTAGACCATATTATAGACACTGAGATTGCTGGACCATATTATAGACACTGAGATATTATAGACACTGAGATTGCTGGACCATATTATAGACACTGAGACTGCTAGACCATATTATAGACACTGAGATTGCTTGACCATATTATAGACACTGAGATTGCTGGACCATATTATAGACACTGAGATTGCTGGACCATATTATAGACACTGAGATTGCTAGACCATATAGACCATATTATAGACACTGAGATTGCTGGACCATATTATAGACACTGAGACTGCTAGACCATATTATAGACACTGAGATTGCTTGACCATATTATAGACACTGAGATTGCTGGACCATATTATAGACACTGAGATTGCTGGACCATATTATAGACACTGAGATTGCTGGACCATATTATAGACACTGAGATTGCTAGACCATATTATAGACACTGAGACTGCTAGACCATATTATACACACTGAGATTGCTGGACCATATTATAGACACTGAGATTGCTGGACCATATTATAGACACTGAGATTGCTGGACCATATTATAGACACTGAGATTGCTAGACCATATTATAGACACTGAGATTGCTAGACCATATGTTTTAAAAAAATATTGTTTTGGGGTAGGAGAGGCACTTTTATATTTCATATAGAGCGATACAGGAATTCCCAAACCGTATCAAAACAATTACTAGACTAGCACGAGTTCGGGATGTTTTGAAAATCATTAAAAATTACCTAGCCACTCATGCAAAAGTACAAGTCATTCATAGTGATCAGGAAAATGTTTCCTGGTAATTATCTATTATACATTCTATTTAGATTTAAGTGTTTCGCCATACTAACGTGTCATACCACTTACAGGCAAGCTATATGTTTCTTAAGTTTACAACAAAATTAATATTTTGCTATAGTCAACATTTATTATTATTTAGGGCAGGTCCAAGGTTCAGCTTAGTTGCAAACAGAAACATACTTCTGCTTCTGCATGGAGTGCTAATCTTTCTCTCTGCTACTTGAAAATATGCTGCACAGAGTCACGAAAAAGAAACATTTCTTGTGCCAAAGGGTTCCTTGGGACAACTATGTTGAACTTTGTGGTTTTGAAAATCAGTAAACCTGATTTACATAAGTAAATATGCACAAGAACTATACTATTGTCATATTTTTAAAACGTTGTTCCTTTGGAACAAACTTTGCCTGTTAGTATTCAAGCAAGCTTTACAGCGCTAGTATCTACAAATCTTAACGAAAATATATGCATATATTGATACAATTCTCAATCTTCGGTCTCAATCTTTGGTCATCGTGCTCCCTAAGAAAGGAAATCTACAGCTATGACAAACCTACAGAACCATCAGTTTGATCAGTCACCGGAGCAAAGTCATGCTAAAAATAATTCTCAACAGACTAAAGCCTCAAGCAGAGAAAACTATTGCTGAAGAGCAGGCAGGCTTCAGAGCAGGAAGGAGCACCACAGAACAAATCTTCAATCTCAGACTCCTTTGCGAGAAATACCTTCAGCATCAGCAGCCTCATGGGCAACTATGAGGCAGTACAACATCAGCTCAAATCTGGTGCAGATTGTTGAGCACCTCTACGACAAAGCCACCAGTGCTGTTCTCATCAATGGCAGCAGAGGAGATTGGAGTCAGACAGGGATGTATACTGTCGCCTACACTCTTCAACATTTTCCTGGAAAGGATCATGGGGGATGCCTTGCATGACCACAAGGGCACTGTCAGCATCAGAGGAAGAACAACCACCAATCTATGCTTCGCAGATGATATTGATGGTTTAGCAGGACTTGGTATGGAGATTAGCGCTGAAAAAACAAAACTGATGACAAACAACACCAATGGCATCAGTACAGAAATAAAGGTCAATGGTCAGTAGCTGGAAAGAGTCACAAGCTTCAAGTACTTGGGATCAATTATCACAAATGAGGGCTCCAGACCAGAACTACTTTGCAGGATTGCCCAGACAACAGCAGCAATAACAAGGTTGAGACCAATATGGAAAGATACCAACGTTGATCTTGGTTCCAAAATAAGGCTGATGCACTCGATTGTCATATCCATCTTTCTGTATGCTTGTGAAACATGGACGCTCACATCAGATCTACAAGGAAGGATTCAAACCTTCCAAATGAGATGCTACCGCAAGATCTTGGGCATCTCATACATTGACCATGTAACCAATGAGGTCCACAAAAGGATCCGACGAGCCATCGGATCCTATGAAGACCTCTTGACCACTGTAAAAATGCGCAAACTGAAGTGGTACGGTCATGTCTCAAGATCATCTGGACTGGCAAAAACAATCTTGCAAGGCACAGTGCTAGGGTGCAGAAGAAGAGGAAGACAGAAAAAGAGGTGGGAAGACAACATTAAGGGCTGGACAGGCATGGGATTTGGAGATTCCCAAAGGGCAGTAGAGAACAGGGAAAGATGGAGAGAACTGGTTGTAAAGTTAACTGTGGTGCCCCAACGACCTCTTAGGTTAAGGGATTGATGATGATGATGATGCATAACTAGTGAGTCGGCTGGTTACCTGCCGGGTTGCAGGATTCGGATTCGTGAGAATCTCTAATCTGTTAGAGCCTAAGACCTAATCTCTTTTGCCTTCGTTGCTTCAGTGATAACAGGGGTTAAAATTATGCTGTTGGAATTAGTTCGTGGATGCGAGTTCCTCAATGCTGAGGAACCAAGAAATAGCTCGGAGGGGAGGGGAGGTGTACTTTGATATGCTGGGGAAGTTAAGTACTCAGTAGGCACCGCACCTGACTAATATGTTCGGGATTTTCAAACCATTTGTGTAAGACTTCAGTATAATAATATAGGGACAATGCATGTTTCTTCCCCTTGTTATAAACGTTGGCCAAACCATGAGAGTTTCAAACTCGTGAAATCCAATATGTTACATGTATAGCATCTATTCTAATATTTTAAAAAAATCACTTGAAATGTTTTAAAGCAACTTAAAGTCTTCTTTGTAACGGAGTAGATCTGGTATGTTGGCTTTACTTCATCAATTTCCGGGGCGGCACGACATCTCATCAGCTTAATGGGATCGGATGAGCGTCTCGCAAGGGA
Organism: Megalonaias nervosa; assembly: GCA_016617855.1. Taxonomy (NCBI): domain Eukaryota; kingdom Metazoa; phylum Mollusca; class Bivalvia; order Unionida; family Unionidae; genus Megalonaias; species Megalonaias nervosa. The sequence goes on from JAECUM010093244.1 coordinate 111,778, forward strand.
GCTAACTTCATTGCGCTATTGAGAAATGACCACTTTAACGAATCGTTTTGTATAATATGTCATTCTGAGGAATAAAGCAAGTGTCATGTGTTTGACAGGTAATAATGTGAATTCACAAAAATTCGGAACCGTACTTTAATTTATAAACAAATGAAAATACACATCGTTTAATCGGTTACTGTGAGGCTGACGCGTTGAAAAATTGCATTTGCATACATGGTTGTGTAAGTGCAAGAGTCTTATTTTTTATCTATGAGAAAATTTCTCTACTATGCTATTGTAGAACCTATAGAAGTGCGTGTTTTCAGTGAATACACGCACGATACAGAGTGCAATCATTTGATTTGGGTGCAGTCCAAAACAGGATAAGTGTAACAACACACCAGGGCGTCCATGCCTCGTGAAATCCAATATCTTTACATGGATTCAGCCACACAAATTCACAAATTACCTCATCCAAGAATTTTGCATATTGCACAATTTTTTTTTTACATATTTAAAAGAATGTGATTATTTCTAAGCCTTATCTAAAGTGTGTATATATATATATATATATATATATATATATATATATATATATATATATATATATATATATATATATGTGTGTGTGTGTGTGTGTGTGTGTGTGTGTGTTTAAATATTTGTGCACAATAGTGAAATATAGATTGAAATAATTCAGTTGAATAAATGAAAATAGTCAAATATATAATTGAATTTTTATATGTTAAATAAATTAAATGAAGCATTCTGTTCATGATATAATAGTGCCAAAGAGAAAGCAAATTACAGGCCTGTCTTTTTATAAAATCTACAACTAGAAAAGAATTATATATGAATAAGCAACCTTTAAATAGAAACAAAAAGACACCAAAATTCAAATCAGTATATATTTTTCCAAAGCAGCAATGAAGACTTGCACATAGTTAAACGTTCTGTGTGTTATATAATCTAATTTCGAAAGGACAATTAAATCCAACTTACAAGCACCGACAGCTGACGTAAAATGTGAGGTGTAACCTTGCTTTGCACCTGTACCATTCTCCTGAAGGATAATCTCGGACAGTAAATACTGCTAAAAGCACCTTCCATCGGGGTTTGCTTTTAATCTCAATTCAATCTACAAGAGATGTAACGAATATTTTACGAAAGAACATACTGTGTGCAAGAATTTTACCATACATTAGACTAAATTGCTAGTGTACGTAAAATTAGGACCAAAACTTTATAAGGTATACGTTCGAAGAGGACGATAAATTTAATTTAATAAATATATGTTATTGCTGTGAAGGAGAAATACTTAAACACAGCGAAAAGGACCATTTATCAAGCAGTCTAGAGGTATGGCACAAAACGAATGCAGTTTGAATTTAAAATATCCAAATACATACCATTGTGCTAGACGTCTGTTTAGGAAGCCATTGGCTTAAATGATCCATAAAAATCATACCGAAAACGGTTGGAACTATATTTCATTCGGCAATAGTTATATAGAGGACAGGGTCATCAAAGAAGGAAAGGAAATAGCCGTTAAAATGACAGTTAGCTCAATGCACAGCTTTGGAGTTTTGAAAAATACAGTAGAGGATCTAGCTGACAAATTGAACTGATTGAAATTACAGAGACACTCAAGCAGTTGAAGGGCATGGCACCTACATATTTGATGAAAGACATTTACTCATTTGAATAATTAAGCCTTAATGAAACACCGATACTACCAACAGAAACGTTGTAATACTTACGTAACCATTGAAATTATCGAATTATGATTACCAATACATCAGTATCGTCATGGAACATTTTTGTCTTATAATATATGGAGGACTTCATGATGATTACGGAAAGAAAGAAAGATTGATGCTGTGTGTCGGTGTGAACAAATAAAAACTTTACTACGCTCATTAATAAAGTGCTGTCAAAGTCGCACTTGAACATTTAAAAGACAATGATTGACGATTGAGATCGGAATGTGATGGAATTGGAGATATGCTCAAGCAAACTACGAATTTGATGAGTATAACAAACCATGGTCAAGATCATTCATTATTTACCAAACTATCAGCAACCTCTATGCGTTAGCAATGGCCAGTACATGCCGATACAAACTTTAGGCGGATAACTGGTGATGAAATGATAATTATGTCTTCGGCACAGATGTAAATAATGATACTGGCTGCAGGTCAGATTTGGTTACAGTTTAGACCAGGATTCCATTACACTTGCGTGACCATTTCAATGACTACGTGTTAGTTCCTGAGAAACTAATTCCAGAATATAATTATTTATCAGAGTTGCTTAAGAAGTTAATTGACTATTATAAGGGTATAAAACCATTTGTTCCAAAAGTGTGATGTACATTGAAAGAAACGAAAATGTGTGAAAGCGTTACATAGGGATGGGCTTGAAAATGTACAAGAAAATATACAGTTATTTTCTTTATTAAACAACTTAAAGCTTACATTCGATTGATAGCATGTTTGTGACAGAAGACAACAAATTAGTTTTTCCCTTCACATTGCTGAAAAATAGTGTCTTTAGTGTCTTCGGTAAATATTTGGAAAATCGCATTAAAAGAGCAAGAGTTAAAATATCTACAGATAAAAAATATTTTATTTAAAATGCCGGAGATTTATCGTTTATCAGGAGAATAGTTACGGACGACGATTTAGAGGTGGTCAGCTTGAAAAACTAGAAAATCAAATTAACCAAACCAATTTACGCTTAATTTACAATGTTTCAGTTATCTCAATAGCTAATAAACAAATTTTACAATAATAAGATAAAATAAATATGGTGAATATATATGGTGACAGAAGGAGACTATTATGGCTTATACAGATTCATAAATGGCTTATACAGACAGAAAACCTTTAATGTCAAGGGATAACATCAAATTATGTGGCACTACAGACTACGCAGAGAACAATACGGTTGGTAGCCTTCAGATGAATAAAAGATAGCCTATATTACCAGAGACGAACTAATTTTTATTCTGATTTTAGAGTTGGTAGAATTGAGCTCAAAACTTTAGTTTTCCTGACACATAAAGATGAAAAGAAAGTTTAAACTGAATCATAAATGTGTGATCAATATGAATATAAACTTCGAAATGTACAAAGATTCATTATTTTAATCTCAATGATAAATACCTAGAAATATAGTTACTTTAATGAGAAAAAAATTGCTTGTTATATAGGACGAAAACCTTGTTTCGGTGAGAACGTAAACTTATTTCTCACGGACAGACTTGCATGCAGGATGCAATGCAGGAGCATGTTAAAAGCAGTTTGTACCAATGGTACACGTATCCTGTAACTGAAAGACTTTAAATTTCATTAAACTTTGTTTCTCCTGTTTTCTTTCAAAGTCTCGTTTCTATTCAAAGTTCTCTTCAAAAACAGTTTCCATTGCTTTTTGGCCTTTGCTGTTAAACACATTCAAGAAAAGCGAAAATGCTATCTGAAATCAGTTACTATAGAGTTCTACTTTTACTCAATCACCCATACTGATATTTCAAAATGTTTAATACTAAAGGCAAGTTTTGCCTAGGTTAGTGAGTTGCATTCTTTTTGTGCGTCGTAGAAGTAGCCACAGTCATCATCAAAGTATACTTTGTACACATCAGCCAGTAAATCTAGCCACGTATGCATTTTTTCCCAAGCAACTACCATTATTGCGCTTTTATCGTTAAGTTAGCAGTCAATAGAGTACTTCTGATTCTACACAAAAGTGTGACAGAGAAATATGATGTAGCCAGAAAAATTTTGGCATTCGGTCTCGATCAAATTTGGACTGAGCGGTTTATCATTTCATGATGTTGTGAACCTCTTTCAAATATTTTTACACAGATCATTAAACAATAATGTACCCTCACAATGCATTTCAAATACATTTTTTTTTTTTTGTTTGCGTTGTAAGAGGGAAAAATCTCATTGCTTATCGTGTGTCATCTCAGCGTTTACCGATTATGCATTTTATTTTCCAGCGTTTACGATTAAATAAAATCTCATCGTTTACCGTTTATGCATTTTTCTAGCGTTTACTCTTTAAATACAGTCTCATCGTTCGTCTTTTAACGTTTATATTCTCGTAATTTACTTTTCATGCAGTTCTTGAGCATTAGCTTTTCAGCTGTAATCACACCTTTTATTGTTCATTATTTCATCACTTACCTTTCGTGCATTTCTCGACTGTTTCCATTTTAATTTTGGTCTATCTTCGTGTTGTACATAAAAGCTGGAATTTTTCAGTGCATCTGTTGCTTTTAAAGTCATTCGTTTCGTCAGCATCAGTCGTTTAGGATTGCACAAAATACAAAATTTACGAGAGAATGTAATTAAGGTTATTTCCTTGGTCGCTATTTAGAACTGACAGGCGATTGCTTCATTATTTGTGTGCGTTGAAAATATTTCAACTCCATAAAATGACACAAGCTGTATAAAGCTGTTTTAGTCGTGCTGTCACATTTACATGGCGCGGTTATGTTGTGTCATTATTGGTGAATTATTTGTCTTACAGGTCTTCCATGGCAAGTCAGGTAAATGTATTTGTTCTGGGTTAGGATAACGAAGCTCACATCCGCCGCAAGGGCAAGCATAAAATTTATACACGTAGATCGGTCAGACAATCTATTCTTCACCAATACTTACACGTTGTGTCTGCATGTCCTGAGTTTCATATATATATATATATATATATATATATATATATATATATATATATATGTATATATACAGTAACCAATATAAAGTCTTTCCTGAATACATATGGCCCGCTTATTGATATACTGTGATAGTACAATAGCTAGCATGTTCTAGGGCATGAATTTCTTTCGGCATGCCAACCCACAAGTTCTGACGATGGTAGATGCTTCCGTCAAATGCTCAAGGCATCGTGTTCGATAAACAACCGTCGAAATTTTCCACAACAACGTTGTAGAATGTCCACATAGGGGGACAGTATTTATTGATTTATTGTTGAATGTACCATGTTTAGAATGTTTCTCACTGCTTCGTTCACATATCGTGGGTGTCATGCGTCTGTCTATTTTCCTCTATGCAAAAGTGAAATAAAAAAAAAACTTTTCAGACATATATATATATATATATATATATAGAGAGAGAGAGAGAGAGAGAGATCAGACAACGTGTTGTCATTTTGTCATTAGAGTCGATAAATCGGAAATATTGTTCTCGATACTTCATTTAGAAGTCCGTATCAGACTGAAGTACAATTATATACCATGTGTCGAAAGTATTTGTCTGATATCAATTAAGTACCAGATCAATAATTGATTGTATAGAGGCAGGTTTTGTCATTAAATCAAATTCACTGCCGTAATTGTTGGATAGAAAAAATATAATTTGTATGTAGCAAGCAAAATACAGAGCATTATTCAAAACTGGCTGACAAACATCAGTACCTACTTCCATTCAGCTGACATCCAAGATACATCATCCAAAAACATCCCCTGTAGTTAATCACGTATAATCAGGAAAATATTCTCTGTTGTAACGTTTGATGGATAGTGCAGAGAGCTAACCCAACGTTTACAAAGAAAAGCCACAACAAAGATGTAATAGCCAAAGTGATATAAAGAGCCAAGCAAACAAACTGTGCTGACTTCCTAACATGTAATTGAAAAAAAATGTGAAAAAAATGTGAAACAAAATGTGAATCTAATATTCTTGATCCTAAGACTCCACCCAAATATCCATCAGGTTGGGCGCACCATTAAAAAAACCTAGCCGACACCTAAATGTTTTGAACAACTAAAACAATATTTCCACACAAACCAATAGTAGCATTCCGAAGATATCAAAATTTCGGAGACATTCTAGTCAGGGTAAAGTTAAAACTACTCTCAAATCAAACAACAGTTAGTCATCAAAGCCCGGTGGAGACAAAAGATTCCGGACATGCAGGCCACTGAAATAACATTTTCAACTCAGAGTTGAAGAGCTACACGTTCAGAACCAAACTATAGTATGCAACACAGAAACTGTGATCGTCGTCCTTACACGGCAAGGTATGCACCATTCAATATGTTGGCGAAACAAAGAAATTAACGGATTGCCTCAGGTCAGGCTGGAAAACAAAGAAAATGAAACGTAGCCCAGGGTGGAACATTTCATTTTCCCTCTCCCCGTGGTCACATATTCAATGACTTGAAACGCCCATAACTCAAACTGGAGCAGAGATAAGAGGAAATCGAAGGAAACAGTATAACCCAACGTCTTAAATCTAGAAACGTTATTCCAGTACATAAATAACAAGAAATTTCCTACCAAGGCTACTAAAATCAAACGTCACCGCCATTAATTTAGCTTTCTCAAAAACCCATGATCTCAGTTTCCTTTTTCTGACTACAAATTTTATAAAAAAAACCCAAAACTTATTTATAATTTTATTTTATTTTAAAACATTTTTTGAGGTTGGAGCTTGTCTTTTTGGAAGGCTGAGTCTTCCTAAATATTTCTTCTCAAGTCTTGGTTCTTACAGTTTTAGAACTACTTGTGCTGGGCACAATATAGCCATTATTGTGCTGATGTGACTTTAAACCCTTCAGCTACTAACGCTTAATTAGTCACCGAACAATTTTGCAACAGTGACTTTGAAATAAAAAATTTAATAATTTCAAGTAATCGCCCGTTAAAACAAAATGTTATATCCAGGATAAAATTTAATTTGTGCATTGTTTGACTACTGACTTACATCCTTACGTCATTAATAGGATTTATTTATTGTAGTCACATATTTCCCCCGCACCGTAACAAGCTGCACTGTACAGACTTGTTCCTTTCATTGCTTTGTTTTTTCGATCGTCTTTGTAAACATCATGTAGATTCTGTAAAGTAATTATATTTTGTGTTTTGTCTTTTCTCGTTTGAGTAATAGTTCTGTGTAGCTTTGTGCCCTTTAAAATGATCGAATCAGTTGATTCACAAAGCGCTTAGGATAGTTTCACGCCAAGTTTGCACTGTTGGAGATGAGAGCTTAGTGTTGTACGTTAACCAGTGTTAACAATTAGCTTTCGTTTCATTTGACATTTGACTAAAAAGTCTTCATCTTGATTAGATCGGTTTTACATCATATTTGCACCAAACAACTTCAAACTTTACGAGAACGTTGTTTGGAAAAATGCGTCCTTTCCATTCTATGTGACGAAATTTTAAAAATATGTTGAATGTTTTATATGTTTTCTAAAAAGTCAGATCTATGTCACATGACACCATGCTGTTGGACAGAACATAGTCTGTTTTGAAATTAAATGTTTTATAACTAAACGGACAAGTTAAATTAGAGTTATATGTTTTAGGCATTCAGTGGTGATAATTGTTCGAGTTGTTATAATCCATTGCGATATATTCGTGTAAGGACATGGTTATTTTAATAACAATCTAGTTCAGCCATTCCTATGAAAGAAGATAATGTGTAAAGAAGTCAATTAATGTGCACCCATGCATAATGTATATCATTGTGCTGGTACTTACACGTCATGTTGTACACGGCTCCATCATTGTGTTTTTAGCTGTTTGGGGAGGAAGCAGCTGTTCAGGCTGTTTTGTGTTCTTACTTAAGATGTTATGACATTAGTGAGTTTTTGTTAATTTCATTTTGATTAGAGGTGTAAACAAAGTGAGTTTGTTATTTTTACTTTGCTTAGAGGTGGAAACAAAGTGAGTTTCTTATTTTCAATTTGATTGGAGGTGTAAACAAAGCATCTAACAGAATCACAGTTCCATAAAACTGGTTAATACAATATTTAAAAATGAAAACAAAAGTTCCTGCGTCCATTGACATTAGTATTAATTATTGTTTGCTATTTAACGATAAACATTTTTGTTCTTGACGGTTCTAAATCAGCATGTATCATCGTTTTAGAGGTGTGCGGAAACACATATGCCGATGGCAATAACATACCGGAGGTACAACTGTACTCCGCACAGGTTCACCCAACATGACAGTAGGACTGCCATCACCATCATTCTTCATCTCTACATCATTTGCAATCACTTTGTCTTCTTTTGTGTCCTGTACAATTTCTTGCCGTACTGTCGCACATTGTTTATCAGTCTTTTCTACATTGGTGCTAATTGTGGGATTTAACTCCGTTTTAAAAGAGGAACTGGGTTTCTATATATCGTTATTGTATCAGACTATGCATCCCATTTTCAATAACATGGTACTCTTTAACTGGAAGATACAGTACCATTTTACCATTTTACCATTTTTATCATCTGGTCTTAACAATGCGCTTTACGGTGCCATTAATATTTTAACAGTTCGGACACCGTCGGAACAGGCTATAAAATAGATGCTTTGTTTTGCCCCTGCGAACCCGATATGCAGTTTACATATATACGTAGAGTGATCGGAAAATTAATCCATTCGCCATTTAACGTTAATGTGCTCAAAAAAATAAAATTAATTTCTGCTTTAGAGTGGCATGTAAACCACATATTCCACCAGTCATTAGAGTTAGAGATTTTTTTTCCAGCCTTGGAATACAGGTGTTCCGTGATATGTTTTGTTTTGTTTTTTTTTTGCCAGTAAAGTGGGCACCCCATCGTCTACACCAAATAACACAGCATCGCACTAAGAGTTCGTATGCCATTTTCACAGCAGGGAGTTTAATTCAGGTAAATATATTATTGCGAACTATAAGAAATAAATTGAAGTTCTAAATCCATTTACTAGCACATGGATGCCTTTGAAAATTATTAATCCCCCCTCCCCGACTAGTAAACTGATTCTTTGGCTGTGTAATAATGAATATTATTTGTTTTAGATTTCAACAATCTTAGACACAAAGTATAGGTTATACTAATCTTGGCGGTAATAGACGTTATACTAAATGATAATATCAACAATTATGCAATTCCGACATATTATAGGAATGAATGATGTATTCTGAAGAAACTTTTACCATGTTCATCCATTATAGATGGAGATAACTGAATACATATTGTAATTTTAATACTTTTTCTTATGTTTCTCGTAATTTCCAGTCTGTCTGCTATTCAGAAGTACATGCATAAAATATGCACCTACGGGTATTGTGTAGAAAGAGGTATCCAATTACACGACAATCTGTTTTCATCAACTTTTGGTGCAAAGATATTCTGTATGCTTAACATATTCGTAATTTGAGCTTTTGTTCTTGAATCATATATAAAGATGTGTTTTTGGCAGCGAAGAGGTCCGCTTTGCCTTGCAGTACTTGTCACATGAGAAATGTATGAATGTAGGGTTCTGGAACCTAAAGCAAAATATTGGTCTGGACCAGACTGTCAGCTGATACTAACTCCCCTTGATGCAAAGAAACAAATATAAATAATGCAGAATATAATTATAGTAGTAAAAACATATACTGCAGTCACACTTTGAAACTCAAAAATCATAAGCTTCAGTCATATTACAATGTCAGAAATGCCAAAAGTAAACAGAAAAAACAGCGGTTATTTTAAAAGGAGACACTTTCATTGCAAACCATGAAATATTTCGCATAACAAGGGTGTTACAAGTTCGAAATATGTAGAGAGGGATGTCACAAAAACATAATATATAACAACTTTTCTAGTAAAAATGCAATCTTGTTAAAATAAATATGTCAAAAACAGGGTCACGCTCTGGAACTGACAAAGTGGGAGTTTTGGTGCAATACTAGTTCCTAAAGCTGACTAACATGCAGATTTGTGGGTTGATCTGAATACCTGTGACACTGTACAAAGGGGCTGAATTAAATTCTTCATTATTCAGTCTTACAAAAGCATTATCATTAAATTTGTTTCCTATTTTATATCCTCTGATTCATGAAGCAAAGAAATGTAAACCAAGATTACTAAGAAAAGCAATGAGTAATGAAAACGATTTTCCAAACTATACCTGGCAAGATAGGTGCACGAAGGTCACTGATTATGAGAAACAAGGCTCTTCAAACGCTAATTAATTGTAGTTTAAAAATGCAAACTCTGCGTACCATATTAGTTTTGAAGTTCAGATATGTTCCATGGCATGGGTGGTTCATTATCAAACAATGTAGGAAGGGGAGCTAACCTGTCCAATGCAAGGAATACTTTGACACAGAGAGTTGTAACATTAGAAATTACGCCATTTCAAAAGCACTATGCAAAATATGATAAATGTTTGATTTTTTGTAATATAAAGATAATACATTAATAAATTTCATGTCAAAATCAAGTTAGAATAACACGTACAGGAAAGATATGGTAAAGATCCGAGATGAAATAAGAACAGTGAATTTGTTGCGAGGCAACACAAAAATCACTTTTGACATTCAAAAATGTGGAGATATGTAAAATAACGCAATTAATTTAGGAGTTGGGAAAGTCCCATTTTACCTTGCAACTCAGAGCTGTAGATTCAGGTAGAAAATGTGACTCAAAACAGAAGGCGATTAATGTGGCGGCCAAAGCAAACTCTGCACCTATGGTCAATTTCATGCACCACAGGATGTTGTTAACTGTTCCTATATAACATGTTCAAAAGAATATTAGTGATACAAAATCATGATCAGTATAGGGTCTAATACAACTGAAACTTCAATTTCACCTGGAAGAAAACATTGTGACAATTCATTCACATATAGCGGTAGCTATGGGGCTGAAAATGTTCATTAATATTCAACAGTACCTGCTACGTAGTTATATTTACGCGTCTAATCAGCCAACACAACAGCAGAGGTAGGCTTTCCTTAACTTTGTTGCACTCTTCTAGTCCATCACTGATCAAATATTTTTGCGTTGACTTTGTACTATACGGACAAGATTTATACGGAAAAAATATCACCCTGGGACACTATACGGACAATGGGAATTTGAACAGGTAGGATGACGTCACGGTACTGGACACTTGCAGCAATGTAGCAAGTACCGTGACGTCATGCCACCTGTTTCATTTCTATACAAAGTTTTATGCATTCCCGTTCGTGTCAGTGGATAGTATAGTATGTTTTATGCATTCGCGTTCGTGTCACCTGTTTCATTACTATACAAAGTTTTATGCATTCGTGTTCATGTCAGTGGATAGTATAGCATGTTTTATGCATTCGCGTACGTATCTGTGGATAGTATAGTATGTTTTATGCATTCGCATTCGTTTCCATAGATTGATGAACATCTAATTTAGGTAAGAGAATAATGTTTTTTAGGTAAGAGAATAATGTTTTTTTCTAGTTAAACATAAATTATACAATCGAATAAAAAAAAAAAATTTAGGCAAGAAAGAATAAATATTTTTTCGAGACATATGAAGTGGCTCTGAAAAGGGCAGTTGTTTGTTATGTTAACACCATTCCGTTAACATAGAGGGCATCGCATAGGTCTTCTTCTCTTCCTCAAACTTTGTCTAACCTCTGGTCCGTAGATGAGAGTCCGCTTCAGACAGCCTTGTCTCTCCACATAGGTCCTTCTTTTCCAAACAGTCGTATCGGTAATCCGGATGATGGTCCATGATGATTTAACGTACATGGGTAAGTCCGTACGGAAAAACAACGACGATACGAAAGTAGAGGATTCAACGTTGGTCCACATCTTTGTGACGAGAACAGGTGAAGGGAATGAAGTGAACCGCGTTTATTTATAGTGGAAGACCGGATTGAAACGGATTGAGATTGTTCACCAATCCCAACACGCGTTACAAAATTCAGTCACTTCGCGGAGTCTGTCTTCCAATCTGAAGAGAGCTACATGTGAGGTCACATTCCCTATGCAGGTGCACTAGCGTCTGTGCGCAGTGAATCGATGCGACATTGTTTTGTGAAACATGACGGAAACTAAGAAGACAATCAATTGGGGTGCACCGACTTTGGAGACGAAAAGCGATGGCATAGCAGTGGCCACCAAAGTCAACACAAGGTTACTTCCAGAAGAGGTCGATTTTAATTGGGATTTAGTAGATTTTCTCTCTTCGCAAGAATTTGTTCCGGTACCAGCGCCTTCACCACCTAATCCTTCCTTACCACAGGTCGAGGACTTTAAACAGAGACAGAAAGAAGAATTGGAGAAATTTTTACAACAGCAGAAAGAAGCAGAATAAGCTTTTCTCCTTCAACAGCAACAGCTAGAAGAAGGAGAGGCAAGAAGGAGACGACAGGAAGAAGAAGCAGCAGAGAAGAAAGAAGGTCTAGGAGAGAAGGAGAACAGTGAAAGTCAAACGGTAATGGTACTCTTGGACATTTTGGCAGAGTTAAGAAGTCTGAAACAAATGTATCAGACTTCTTTATTACGACCCAAGAGAAAAAGACCTTCCCGAGCCAAACAGTCCAACCCTGTTACTACACCGGAGATACCACCCATAGTGATTTCTACCCAATCATTGACAGGAGCAAGTCCAGAAGTAAGCCTTGCCCGTGGCAAAGGCTTAAGGCAGTTAAAGCGGATTGCTTCTCGTTCCTAAGTTTATTTGTTTAAAAAAAAAAAAAAAAAAAAAAAAAAAAAAAAAAAAAAAAAAAAAAAAAAAAAAAAAAAAAAAAAAAAAAAAAAAAAAAAAAAAACAAAACACCCAACGGTCCTTTTCAGGGCCACTCATTTCTTTCGAAAAGAGATTATATTCATTTTGCCTCAATCAATTAAAACTCAAAAAATCCCTTGTTTGCTCCATGATGTACGGGTGTGAGTCCGTGAGTGTAGGCCCTTATTCTAAAAAATCAAAACCAGGAGACACTTACGTTTTTTCGGTCTGGTCTATTCTGGTACAAATATTTACAATTCAATGTTACAACACAACACAACACTTTTTTAAAAAGTTCATAGACTTCTTCTGTGTCTTTTTTCTTTCACTGTCTCTGTTGTTTGAATTTCTTCACTTTCACAGATTTTTCCTTCTCTTCTTCCTGACTTTTTTCGTATTCTTTTCTTTTCTGTCTTCTCTCTCTGAACGTGTCGGGGTTGTTCTTTTGCCTAGGTCACCTCTTCTTCTTCCTCCTCCTGCTCCTGTTGTTTCTTAGGGCAGTCTGAAGACCAATGTCCTTTCTCTTGACAATGATAACAGGAATCTTGACTTTTGTCTCTTTTGACACTGGTCTTGCTTTTTTGACGGTCTGGACATTCTGTAGCCCAATGCCCTTTCTTCTGACAGATATAGCAAGTATCTTGACTTTTATCTCGAAAGGAGGGAGAGTAGTCCGTCAGCGTCTCTGAAGAAAACTTTCTTATGACACCTCGCAAAGCTCTAATCAGAAGTTCGATCTATGTGGGCTCTTCCATCGTGCTGATCGGCTTGAGAGCGAAATGAATACTGAGACGGAAAGGCACCAGCCCTTTGTATATACACTGAGCCTGACATGGATATATAGGGGTCCATGGCATTTCAAATGTAGTCATTTGACTTTTTGCAGTCAAGATGAAACGATCGCTTCATTTCGTAAAGAAAGGAAAAGACAGTAAGAGGCAGAAACGTGATTTATCGCCTCGCACAGTAGCTGAAGTCTTGGCTCAAATTCATGCCGGCGATTTTGAAGATGAGATGAGTGAGCCACAATCCAGACCCAGAGAGTCTACACCAAGTCAAAGTCCATCACCACCAGTAAACCCTGAAAAGTACTCTCACATTCGAGAGACCGACAAACGCTCCTCTAGAAAATTTAAAACTACAGCTTACACGTACACAGTGAAGTTTAAAGATTTCAAGTCCGACGTACTGTTGGAGAAAGCAGAAGGATTCATCACCGATGTGTGGGATTCTTTGTTAAGCACATTGAAACAGCACCGATGTGTGGGATTCTTTGTTAAGCACATTGAAACAGCAATGTCAAGCAAAAGAAGACGATCGCTTGAGACTTTCCATTCATCACGACAGTTTGAAGTCTCCCGTTTGGATCGAGTTTGGCAACCCGGCAGAATTGACACCTTCCAAAGTCATGGACAAGATTCAACGCGTACAACAATCCAACGACAAGTTTCACATCACCGATGGAAAAGCGACACTGTTTTTGACCCACGTGTCTCTTCCCCAAGGGACCGGACAACGCAAAAGGTGTTCTTGGTGGACGATCTTCGCAGCATCAAGCGCAGCATCGTTCAAATTAACAATCTTCAAGAACAGATGTGTTTAGCCCGTGCAATCGTGGTGGGACGAACGTATGCCGACAAGAACGACAAGGCAGAATGGAAAAGAGCCTGGCAAACTATTCAAAAATCTAGCCGAGCCAAACAAGGAAGAGAAGCAGAACTTCCTGTTACAACAGGCTGGCCTGTCCAAAGACACACCCTGTGGCATTCCTGGAATGCAAAAATTTCAAGACGTCTTGGCTCCACGCTACACCTTGAAAGTACACCCTCAAGAAGTGCGCGGACGTCTGTTGTTTCGAGGCAAAGATTTCAAAGACGGAAAATACATTCACGTCTATCATCACGATGAACCTTTTGATGCCATTACCAGTATCACTGTATTCCTGGGATATAGTTATTACTGTGAGAAATGTGACTATGGCTATAACATTCGAGAGCAACACAAGCGTTGTGGATCGAAATGCTCAGGATGTTTGGCCTCTAAGCACTGTCTGTACGAAGGAAAAGAACAAGTGCATTGCCCAGCTTGTCAGCGCACGATTGTGAGTTCAACTTGTTACCAACAACATCTAAAGACGCAAGGTTCACAGCAGAAAAGTGCTTGCCAACTCCTGAGACTGTGCCCTACTTGTGGACAAGGCATAAGTACCAACAGTGCCAAGGCACACGTATGTTCAGGAAAGAAGCGATGTCACATTTGTTGCCTAATCGTGGACTTGGAACACCAATGCTACATTCAAAAATACTATTCCAAACATGAAGAAGAAGAAGATAAGGACCAGAAGAAAGGGAATTTCATCTTTTTCGATTTCGAATGCATGCAAGAGACTGGCATTCACATTCCTAATTTCTGCGCGGCTCACCGAGCGTGTGAAAAGTGCATCCAAGAACCTATCTTTACTCATTGCCCTCACTGTAGCAAGATTCCTGGAGGACGTGAAAACCGAACACGCTAGCCGATTTCGCTCAATAGATCTTACACCCTATCGACGAGACGTGTAGTCAAGAACACATCGAACGTTACGGAGATTGTCATCGCTATGCCACGGTGATGGTTCACAATTTCTCGGGATACGATGGGCAGTTTCGCAGACTACGTGGATCCCTTTTTGAAACTGAAACAAGCAGCCAGTGGCTATCCTTCCTGGTGCGACACTCCCGAAGACCAAAAGAAATTCAAGGACAAATACTGGGAGCAGGAAGGCATCACTTTAGACTACATCGAGAAAAACGAAGGAAGGGGATCGTTTGCCAAAGTGATGTTAAATTGCTTGTGGGACAAAATGGCACAACGACCGTGTTTACCCAAGACGGAGTATTTGACAGAACCTTCCCGCTACTTCCAGATGATTCACGACAAAACTAAATACATGAAACACGTTGTCGTCGTTCGTGAGGACTTGATCTTAGCCAATTACGAAGAAGAACTGGACTTTGTAGAAGCCGACAAATTTGGAAATGTCATCATTGCGGCTTATGTGACAGCCCATGCTCGCTTAAAACTGTACGAAGCTTTAGAACTGTTAGGAGATCGTGTGCTGTATTTTGACACGGAGAGTTGCATCTACATCGATCGTCTGGGTCAACCTCACCCTGTCATCGAAGGAGACCGATTAGCAGCCTGGACGGACGAGTATCCCGACGACAAGATCCTAAGTTTTGCAAGTGGCGGTCCCAACAATTACGGTTACGAATACCGTGACCCTCAAAGAGAAGTACACACGGAGTGTAAAGTGAAAGGATTGACTCTCAATTATCGCACCAGTCGACTGGTGAACTTTGACGTCTTGAAAGAAGCCTTGCATTCTGGAGAGGATGGAAATTTTAAAGTGACCACCCACAAACCGCACAAGATTGTATGTTTAACCACACACCAAATCGTCAGTCGACCCTTGGAAAAAGTCTATCAAATCGTGTACCAGAAGCGAGTTCGGCTTCGCAACGACTTCACTTTACCATACGGTCACGCCGATATTGGTCAGCATATAAAAAGGGACAACATCCAAGACCGATAGTTCATTGTGACTACCAATACGAAGCGAGAAAGATGAATTCTTTCAAACAGACACAGTTCAAGATCGGTTATGCTCAAGTGGAGTGCGATGCTGTGCCTTGCGATGGCAGGGATGCCGTACGCTGTGACCTCAGCGATTAAGTATCACATCATGGGAACTTTGCTATGACTAGGCCTACCATGGAAAGTGATGCCGTGCGTGTCAAACCTGACGGATGCGAAAGCGATGACACTCGTTATCGTGCACCTTTTCACTTTACTGGTTTTCATTGTCTTTGTCATCAACCATGTAAAACCACCCGGATACCACCCTGCGGATGTCATCCCAAACTGAGCAAACTCCTGCATATTTCACCGTACCCTCATCGAAATGAACCTATGAAAGACGAATATTCGTTCCCTGTGCGTTTGCCTGAAAGTCGGATCCAAACCTTCCGAGGAAAATGGCCAAGATATCTGGGAGGACCTACCCCTGAAGAATTAGCTAGCGCCGGATTTATCTACTTGGGCGAAGGGGATAAAGTCAAGTGCTTCAGTTGCGGTGTGTCACTTCACGAGTGGGAGCAGAAAGATACCGCTTACCTGGAACATGCTCGATGGTCTCCAGATTGTCACTACCTACCTTTAGTGGGACCTCGCCATTGAAGTGGCCTACCATGTCATTTAAGAAACCAGCTGCTTGGCTAGGAGTCAAACGTTGGACAACACCTAGACAAGTATTTAAACCCCATTGGAAAATAATCTTCAAACATTACCAAACGAATTACAAGAGAAGATCTACAAGGACATTTGGCTGGGACTTGCCAGAGCAAAAATCTCAGTGGTGACTGTAGAACTTTTGTGTCGAGAAATTCACAAGAGGAAATTGACAAAAGTCAACAAACAAGTCAGATTTCTCTGGATCAAAGGTGCGTTCTTCCTAATATTCCGCTTTAGACCATTTACATTACAAGATTTTAATGACATTCTTGACCGTTTCCTGGAATGGCAGTGGCCAGAAATTACTCACTACGTTCATTACTTTCGCTCTAGGAGAAGTGTTTGACTGACATGGTCATGGATACTTTACAAGAGAACAATCGTGGTTTGTCTGTGGAGTTGAGAGAACGCATTTACCGAGAGTTGGTCAAAATACAAGTGAAACTCAAAGAACAATTTCATCCGTTACATCACCGATGTTTGAACCACTGGTACCTGAATGCTATAAAAGGACTGATTATGATGAAAGCGTTCCAATGGTCAGACATTGTTCGACTACCCCTGTGCGAGAAGGATTGGTTTGTTACTGATTCTTTTTACTACAAGGTAGACATACTACAACGAATTCCAGAAGAAGAGTTAGATAGTTACCAAAATCTTTTACACAATGTAAACTTAGTTCAAGAGGAAACTTCTGAACGGTGTGTGATGTGCAAGTTAGTGACTAAACAATTTAGATTTGCCACTGGAGTACGACCATCTCTGTGCAGAAAGTACACTTATTGTCTCCGACAAAAAGAGGTATAAAAACGGACTACCATGGCACGACCTTTATCATTCGTGATACAACAGATTCCGTAGGAGGAAATCAATGGCACTATTCAAACGGCGGAGGATTACGATCGCCTATTACGAGAAATGTGTCCATTGAATTGGGGTCGACGTGTGTTGTGTGTCTTAGTGACTTGCTTTCTGGGATTTTGTTTACCAGCCGATTCTTTGTGGACTCTTTACGAACAGTACATACGACTCCAAAAAGCATGAAAGTGGTTCGTTGAAATCTACACGAGAGACTTATTCTGCTCAAAGCTTTGCGCTTTCATCTTGATACTTCTCGACAACCTCTACAGGAAAGAAAGATTCGTCAACTTTTAGGTGCTGAAGATGTGTACGATGATGTGTGTGTAGTTTGTGAATTACACCCTCACTGGAAAGATGTATGTGACTGGAAAAGTTGGGATTTCGAGGCTTGGACAATAGAAGTGGCACACTATGCCCAAGATTTGGCATCCTAAAAAATTAAAACATTCATTGAAAAAAGTAACTTTTAAATCAGTGTTAGTGACAGTGCCAGACGAAGAAGAAGTCGTGACCGAGGAAAACCACTCTCTTCAGGACAGGACCGTGATTGACATCCCCGGAAGACCATTCCGGGAAGACCCTTGTGTGACTGTGTAGAGACTCTAAGAACATTACACACTGTCCCTACAATTCCACCTCTTGATCACCACAAATGTTGTACAGAGACTTGTTTATATTCCACTATGATCGTTTTGATGTGTATTTTATTCATGTACTTAGCCATTTGGCTTTTATGTATTTTTGTCTTTCGTGTTGTTCACTTTTAAAGATGACAATAAACGTGTCCCGAAAAAAGTATAAAAACTGTATTGTCTGTCTTCCTGTCAAAAGTGACATTCCTTACACTACTACTACTATGGCTACCTCTACTGTATCTGCTCCCTCTTCCTCCACTTT
The DNA here is from genome assembly GCA_016617855.1 of Megalonaias nervosa. Lineage (NCBI taxonomy): Eukaryota > Metazoa > Mollusca > Bivalvia > Unionida > Unionidae > Megalonaias > Megalonaias nervosa. Next base: position 130,282 of record JAECUM010093244.1, read on the forward strand.
CAAAGTCATCGACGAACACGTGGATCGGACTAGTTGGGAGGCCTTGTATCTTCGCCACCCCTTTAACATGCTCATTGCCGGACCTAGCGGTTCAGGCAAAAAAGAATTTCTCAAACGTTCGATCGAACATAAACATCATTTGATCGATCGTCCACCTCAACGAATCGTGTGGTGTTAACAAAGAGTGGCAATCGGCGTACAGCCTTCTGCGAAAAAATCAAGGCGATTCCATCGTCTTTGTGGAAGGCATTCCTGGCGAAGACGACTGGATCGTGTCTGACCCTAGACAAACTCATTTAGTTAATTTTGACGACATGTTAGGAGAAGACGAAGAAGAAATTAAACTGTGGTTTACGCGCAAAGGGCATCATCGTAATGCCAATGTCATTTATATCACTCAAAATTTGTTTCAACAAAGCAAAGCCCATCGCACCATCAGTCTCAATGCTCATTACGTGGTGTTGTTTAAAAGCCCTAGAGATAAATCGCAAGTGCAAGTCTTAGCCAAACAGTTACGAACGCCGTGGCTGACTCATGCGTACGACGATGCCACTCAAACCCCACACGCTTATTTACTCGTGGATTTAAAACCTACCACTCCCGATTATTTGCGATTTCGTACCCATCTGTTTCACCACTGGTGCCAAGACGGAAGGCCTGTCGTGTACACGTCCCCTTCGTCGACTTAACAAACAACCACAACCACCAAAAACAATCTATAAAAACCTCGGTCACTTTGGCTCTCTCTCACACCTCGTCAACATGACGTCCCTTCAGTCTCATCTTCCCATCAAATTAATTCGTGCCTTGTACGGCATCAGTCGCGAAAAAAATCCACAAATACGTGCTCGTGTCTTAGAAGCCACTCTCAATGAAGTCTTACGATGGTTTACGGTGACAGCACGTCAATTACTGCAAGGTATCATTCAGATTCCACATCAAACGAAACGTTTTTCTGAGAGAAATAAAGTAGCCTTGACGCATCTGGCCGATCCTCGCATCGACACTCAAACCAAAAAGCAAATCATTTTGAAACCTGGAGGTAGCCGTTCTCTAGGAGGTGTCATCATTCGCTTCCTCTTAAAATGGGATCCTAATGCTCCCAAAGTCGTCCCCAAGAAAAAAGTCACGCCCAAACGTACCCAGAAGAAAAGGAAAAAGAGTAACGGTGTCAAGACCAGGTCACAGCCACAAAAGAAGAAAACGAAAAGCCCACAGAAAACAGCTTCTACCTGCAGGAGAGGTACTGCCGCCAGGACGCAACCTTACATTCGCAAACCACGATCTGCCACAACAACAACGGTGACCGCGTCTCCAGTAGCCTCAACATCTTCCACTTCTCCATTGCTGGTGATGCATGCCAAACCCGATTTGACACGCGTCTTTCCTAATTTGATGAAACATTGGAATCCCGTGTCTCCAAATACGTCTCCTCTAGCGGTGACACCCTCTTCCCCTGTAGCGGCAGTGTCCGCTGCTCACAAAGTACCTGCCCCCAAAATCAAAGTCCAAGAGAAATCGAGCATGTTAAAGAGTTTACTAGATTTGTCCAAGCAAGAACTGTCCCGAATGAGTCCGTTGCGAACCCCTCCACGACGCGTGATGCCTACCATGAAAATGATACGACGAACCGACAATCAGTGGCGACACATTCCAGTATAAAAAAGACCGGAGGAAAACGATGGGGATCAGTATTTTTGTGCTCCTGACGCCCAAAGATGTTCCCTCCAAGAAGTGTGCACCGTCACCATCGTCGTTCTTCTGTCCAAAAGGAAAAGGAAAAAGAAAAGGACAGTCTCGTCATCCGACAAAACGCATCGCCAAGCATCGACGTGACCCCCAGAAAAGACAAACTCGTCCAAAGAAAAGAAGAAGTCACCAAAGAGGAGGAATGTTTGACAGTGAGTAGGTAGGTCAGATATTCAATGCAGCTAAATACAGTATGAAAAAAAAGCAAGATAAAAGGACGCATGTGAAGCCATGGACTTTAGTGTATGTTGTACACCAAAATATGTCCCCTCATCATCGTTCTTCTGTCCAGAAAGAAAAAAGAAAAGGACAGTTTCGTCATCCGAAAAAACGCTTAGCCAAACATACACGTCACCCCCAGAAAAGACACACTCGTCCAAAGAAAAAGAGGAGTCACCAAAGAGGAGGATTCTTTGGCGATTTTGGAAAACAAATTGTTACCTTTATGACAAAGCGATAGTCCCAAAAAAGGATAAAAGGCTGTGTGCCAAATCATCAACGTTAGTGTATTTTTTGTTGTGTGCCGCGGAACCAACAAACAAATATGTTCCCATAAAGAAGTGCACACCACTCTCTAGCTAAACAAGGAAAGAAAAGGAAAGGACTACCTCCTCGTTTAGCCAAACATTGAGACGTGTTGTCTGTCCTGTCGAAAGCTCCTCCACCCATGCGAAAACAAATGATTCAAACTGCCTCCAAAGACGTCGTCGATACCGTGTGCGAATGTTGTCTGAATGTCTTGAAAGGAACGATACCTTTGTCTCCATATCAGAAACAATGCTTAGCCAAACATCAACACGTTCTTCGCCAAATGGTCCAAAAGAAAATACCTATTCGTCAAAAGAAAAAGATGTTGGTACAACGCGGAGGATTTGTGCACCTGTTGTTAGCACCCTTGTTCAAAGCCACATTGGGTCCCCATGATTACAGGACTCATGGCGGGAGCTGCTTCACAAGGGATAGGTCAAAGATAAAAAAGGATCAAGAAGATAAAAGGGACCTCTGGAGTCAAAAGATCTCAGACGTGATCCTTGAAATCCAATGGAAGGACGAAAACTGGCTTTAGTGCCTTACAAACGATGGATGGAATACCATCGTTGGCAAGAACAACGGACCCCGCATTTACCTCCCAATCCTAATTTGTCCGAGATGTCCCAGTTACAACACGAATTGCAATCACTGATGGATGGCATCGATTTGTCAGAAATGGAAAAATCGCAACGGTACGGTCAGTTGTTGCAACGACTGCAACTCTTTCACCAGAAAGCTTTAGACGAAACAGCTCAGCCAACTCTGAAAGATTTCAAGGCCCTGATGAAAAGTTCACCACCACTACCACCCCCAGTGGTCAAGACAGAGGCAGCCCCACGGTTGCCTGAGGAAGAAGAGGCAAGAGAAGTCTTTCAAACACCGTCAGCAGCTCCCATTCCTAGTAAGATTGCAGCGTCCGTGTTGACCCCTTCCCCTACACCCCAACGAGAAGAACTTAAAGCTTGGGTTAAAAAGAAGATGTCCACTCTACCTTCGACAGAAGTGAAAAAAAAGAAGGGAAAGCAGAAGTAAAAAAAGAAAAGAAGACCAACGCCATTCCAGTACTGCCACCACCACCACCACCACCACTACCACTACCACCAAAACTACCTTCGACTTCTACTTCTGTGGCACATCGGACACGTAAAGCCGTTTCTGAACCACTTCAGAGTACCACCAGCGAGGAGTGGATCACTTATTAAAAAATGGAGAAGGTGTTAGCCAGCATTTACTACGATCCATCCCATGCTGCAGGTTACGGAGGAGTTCAGAAATTGTATCGTGCTGCCAAAACTCGACTGAAAAGTGTTCGTTTACCTCAACTGCAACGCTGGTTACAAGAACAAACCACGTACACTTTACACAAACCCATTCGACGAAAATTTTCCAGAAGTCGCACACGAGTGGAGGCATCGATCATCAATGGCAAGCCTATTTAGCCGATGTCTCTCATTTGGCCACCTACAATCGTGGTTACAAATATTTGTTTTGTGTCATCGACGTCTTTTCCAAATTTGCTTGGGTCGTACCATTGACTTCCAAATCGAGCAGTGAGTTTGTGCGAGCCCTCAAACTGGTGTTGAAACAAAGCGGACGTCACCCTCTTTGATGGCAAACTGACAAAGGCACCGAATTTCTGAACCAAGCTTTCCAAAAAGAATTGAAGAAACGTGATATTCATTTTTTCACCACCGAGAATCCCGAAACCAAAGCCAGCATCGTGGAACGTTTTCAACGCACCTTGAAAGAACGCATGTGGAAATATTTTACACATCAACACACTCTCAAGTACATCGATGTCTTGCCACACCTAGTCCAATCGTACAACCAATCTTACCATCGGAGCATCGGACGTGCCCCCCAAGAAGTGACTCCCGACAACAAAGTGACCGTCTTCGAACGCCTGTTTGGTACGTCCCCGACAGTGACTGTCCCCAAGAAAGGTGGAGTGTTGGCAGCAGGAGATTGGGTGCACATTGGCAAAACCAAATGCACTTTCGACAAAGGTTACTTACCCAACTGGACCACCGAATTGTTTCGTGTCACCGAACGTGTGCGTGGCTGTCATCCTCCCGTCTATAAATTGGAAGACATGAACGGGGAAGTGTTAAAAGGAACGTTTTACTTACCCGAGTTACAACGTGTGACCAAAAAAGAAGACGCCGTGTACGAGATAGAAATCATTCTCGATCGAAGAATCCGAAAAGTGGAAAAACGACGTGTCAAAGAAGTCAAAGTACGTTGGGAAGGATATCCTCTCAGTTTTGTCTCTTGGATCGACGCTTCGCAAATCATCGACTATAAAAAGAAGTGACCATCATGCCCTTCAACACAGTCTCAGCTACCGCAGTAACCACTCGTTCCCCCAGTTCTTCGCTGCAAGATCTACAAAAGCAACCCTTGTGGGTGTGGTGTGGAGAACGTGTGCCTGAAACGCAAATCGTCTTTTTTCTACCAAATCTTTGTGGTGTATTGTGTCATCGGTGCTGCCATTGCCAATTTGAGTTTGCAACAAGGAGACAAACAATTGTGGACCATTTTACTGAGCAGTTGCATTGGTTACCTTCTTCCCAATCTGTCTCTGAAATATTCCTCTAACGGGAACAACAACGGGAGTCTTGTGTCCAACGTTAGTCCCCCTTCCAACAGTCACCATAACCATCCTCATTTAGACACTCCTCTGACTTCCAGCGACTCCTTGGACACTAGAACTCTGGAATTATGAACAACCAATTTTACTTAACGTTACCCAGTGACAGTTTCATGGAGGTGTTTCCCAATAGCACCTTATGCTGTTACACGGCCAGATTACCTCAGGCCATCCAATTGGATCACGAAGCCCATTGGTAAGTGGCTTTTGTGGAAATGATTCACCCTACACAAATCAAAAACATCAACGAAAATCAAAACACTTTTACGGTAGAAGTTCATGACGAAGAAGTGCAACAACACTTGGATGAACGCAGCGGTGCAGCTGACTCTATGAAATCACAAGACCCCAAAACTAAACGGACCTCTTATCGGTTGAAAATTCTCTCAGGCTATTATTTTAGTGGTCAACATTTGGTGAACACTATTGCTGACAGGTTCAATAACGTGTTTAGTGATGCCTTGGAGAAAACCAGAAAAAATGTCACGATCGAATACCACAAAATAGCTCGTCGCCTAATGATGAAATTTTCAGAGGACAAAGTATTGGCCATCACATTTTGTCCTGAATTGTATGACATTTTGGGTGGAGACCCTAAGTTGATCAAGATTGCAAACGAAATACTAGCCGTGACCGGTAACTCGGATTTCGCGAAATATTTTAGATTCCCTGTAGAAATGAAGCAAGGACTGAATTTCATCTTTGTGTACTCCGATGTGGCAGAGTACAACGTGGTGGGACACACCTCCGTACCGTTACTGCGTGTCATTCCCTTCAAAGTGGAATCTGCCACGAACGCTGACGAGGAAAGTGGAAACACCCATCACGTTCACCGCGAATTTGTACATCCTCACCATATGCCCGTCAGTAAGTCGTATTTCCACACTGTGAACATTACTATAAAAGGAGATCTGGGACAAAATATTCCATTCACCAAAGGGAAAGTCACAGTGAAATTCCATTTTCGAAAACGATTACTCTAACCCTTTGTCAGTCATGTATCCTGTGTACCGAGGAGTCGCTCGACAGCGAGGACATGGTTTAAGAGATATGCTAAAATCAGCCTTTCGTTCGGTGGCTCCCGTTTTGAAACCGATGGTGAGACGGGGATCGCACGCCTTGAAAGATGCCGCGTTGACGCAAGGTAAAGAATTTCTCCAAAATGTCATCATTGACAAACAAAATCCCAAAGAAGCTTTCTTGCGAGCAGGCAAAAATGTCTTGCTTCAAACAGGCAAAGACATTTTGGGTCGACGAGAAACTCCTATAAATGCCCTGGGCGATGCCGAATCAGGCATTCCTGCTTCCCTGACGCCACAGCAAGGACAAAGCAGAAAAAGACGACGAAAACACCCCTTCAGAGGACTTCACACCCCTAGAGCTAGAAAGACTAAGAAAAGAAAAACCGTTTGAGAGTTAGACGTTTTTGATTATTAAATCAGAGAAAATGATGCACCGAGAGTCTTGCGCTTGTTCCAAGTCGGAACTGGATCTGTTTGCCATGCCACCCACCATGATGACGATGGAAGAATCCCAATGGGTCGAATTTCATCCCGTCTCCTCTTTGACGGATTCAGCTCCCATTGAGTTTGAAATCAAAGGACAACCCGAAGATTCCATCGATCTGAATAGCAGTTACTTGTATCTGAAATTGAAAGTGATCAAAACCGACAACACCAATCCAGGAGTCGATGACAGAGTAGCTCCCGTCAACAATATCATGCATTCCTTGTTCAGATAAGTGGATTTGTACTTGAGTAACAAACTGGTCAGCAGTAGCATGGATACTTACCCTTACCGAGCTCACCTAGAAAATATCTTGACGTACGGAAAAGATGCCAAGAACACTCATCTGGATGCTTGCGTGGTATGAAAACCTGACACCTCAGGTGAGGACACGTTTAACGACACAGCCCTGACAGCCGATGACAATCCTCACAACGTGGGTTTTAACGACCGTCGAAAGAAAATCCTGCAAATTCGTAGTTTAGAACTGATGGATCGCTTGCATTTGGACATGTGGTTGCAAGACAAGTATTTGCTCAACGGAGTGGATATTCGCTTGAGATTAAATCTCAGCAGTGTCGCTTTCCATTTGATGGCTCATGCCAACGAGTACAAAACCATCATCCAGGAAGCCAGACTTTACGTCCGCCGCGTAGAAGTCTTACCTAAAGCGGGAAACGATATCAGTCACACACTGAGCAGAACGACCGCCATGTATCCGATACGACGTGTAGAAGTGAAAACGTTCGCGAATGCTGCTGAACTCCGATCCAAGATCGAAGATCATCTGTTCCAAGGACAGTTACCCAAACGTTTAATCGGTGGAATCGTCAGTAATGCAGCCCTCAGCGGAGCCCACGATCAAAATCCTTTCCAGTTTAAGCACTACAGAGTGTCCAAGATCGAAGTCAGTCGCAATGGCATGACCTTGTGTACCAGACCCTTCGAACCTAACTTTGCCCAGAAGAATTACTTGAGATCGTATTTGTCCCTGTACGATGCTACCGGACAACTAGGAACCAACACCAGTCACGGTATTTCGTACGAAGATTATGTCGGAGGTTACACTTTGTGGGCCTTTGATTTCACTCCAGACCAAGGCAGCGACGAGGGACATTTCCACCCTATAAAATCCGGTCAACTACGTGTGGAACTTCAGTTTGCAGAAGCTCTCACCGAGACGGTCAACGTCATCTTGTAAGCCGAATTCGATAATACCATCGAAATCAACAGTTTGAGAGAAGTCATTGTAGACTATTAGAAACTAAGAAAGACTCTTATACCTCATTGAATGGTAGAGAATCTTTGGAAATGGAATGGGAGGATAGCGTGAATAGAGAATCCCAAGACCAAGACAAAGAGTACGAGGTGGTCACGTCCAGATGGCCAGAACAAGAACAACATTTAGTGTCCTGTTTTGCCAAACAACTGGCGGATAAAATTATGGAATTGAGTAAGAAAGATTGCTATGGATGTCAAGACGATCATCCCAGTCAAATTCAACACGATAAATGTTTGATGATGAGTCAAGAAGAAAAATTGGACGAGTATCTGGACAACGCTTGGAGTCTCATGTCGGAAGAAGCAGTGTTGCATGAGTGGTATAAAGGCTTGCGTAATCATTCCTACCCACCATTGTCTACTCTAGAGACCTATCGCATCGAATCTCTCTTAGGCCAGAGTGCGGAGACGAAACGAAGAAACGGCTACTTGACAGAGCTTTTCAAACAAAATGTCAGAATTGAATTGATGACTTATCATTACCTGTGAGAAAAATAACTAAACAAAAAATGGATACCTAGGAACTTTATTACCATTTTGAACAACAGTTCGTACACTGCTTCTTGGGATCCTGTCGTGTGTGCTAAAGATTAACTACCTCATCGCAAACCTCAAGGCCATCAAGGTTATGTCATCAACACGGACGACAGTCATCTCCCAGGAACTCACTGGGTCGCCGTCTACTTCCCTAAAGAAAATTGTGTGGAGCATTTTGATTCGTATGGATTACCCCCTTTGGAAGACGACATCATCGACTTTATGAGAAGAAATGCCCAGACGACACGATACAATAATGTGAAATTACAAGGCACAGATTCCATAGTGTGTGGCCAATATTGTGTGTATTTTCTTCATCAAAGCAGTCTTGGATATCATTTAGAACATTTAGTGACTTATTTTGATCGTCACTCTTCTAGAAACTATGAGAAAGTAGATCGATGGTTTTGTGACCATTACGGATATCTTTTGTCTTTAGCTAGGAAACGTAGTGTACATCAATGACCTCATGGCTTCCATCAGTGGAAATCTCACATAATTTCACAACGTTGTCAACCTTGTCAAAATAGTTTGTTTGATGTTATTGTTAATTGTTAGTGGTTCATTGTTTGTTGAATAAAAATGTTGTGTTTTGAAAACGTGTCTTTTGTTTGTTTTCAAAAAAGACTGTAAATATATGCCCTTTGACTTCTCTCTATCCCTCACCATGACATTTTGCTATCATAACGTTTCGACCCAACAAAAAAACCCTAGTATGGATGTTTTATATCGCTTCCGCGTTTGAACCATATAAAGCAGGTCAGTCTTCAGTCTGGCCATCCATGGTTGACTCGTCTACCTATGAACATGCCTTCCAGGCTAGCTAAGCTGAACGAAGCTTACGTCAATTTACATCGTGTCAGGCTAAACTGATACCAAAACCTGAAGAGATAGAGAATGTCAGGATGTTATCCATAGCCCAAGACCTAGTAGAAGAGGTTTTCAGAGAGTAAATAAAAAAAGAACAAGAAGAATGGACAGAGAAGTACAGACTTCAGAAGCAGAGAGAACAGCAACAACAACAACAACAGCAGTAACAGCAGCAGCAGCAGCAAGAACCAGACAGAGGTTTTGTCGACTGCCGTGTGGGCACCAAAGAGTTCTCCTTCTCTTTCCGCAGAAGCAGACCGTATCGTATAGGAAAGCCTGCCGCCAGACGGGGACGCAATCTTAGACAGTGAAAAAGATTTCCATCACTCCCCGTCAACAAAAACAGCCCTTTTCAGGGCTACCCCAATACTCTTGAAAAAACATATTAATTCAATTGCCAAAAGAATTTTGTGTGTTTGTATGTTAAAAAATAGAAGTGTGTCTATAAGCACTTCGTTTCTCTGTCTTGTCCGATAGTGTATGTCTGTGTTTTTAAGTAAAAAAAGTTAACGTTAGTGTTTCTTTTAGGTCCGCGCGTTCCATGTTTTGTTTTTGGTTATGGTAAGTTTCGGTGAAAGAGGATGTTTTCCTTCACGACCGTGCTTCAAGTATATAAAACTACGCGATTGTCAGTCTGGCTACCTGTGTTGACGTATCAACATTGAAAATGAGTAGCGGAATTGCTTAATTGGTTGAACTTCAAATGCACCTGGAGTATGCCAGGCGGCTTCTGGATGAGCTAGCCATGGAGACCACTGCAGAAAGTGCCAGACTTGAGGAAGAGGAGGAAAAAAAGAAGACAGAAGAGGTGAAGGAAAAGAAGCGAGGGATCCTGCCTCACCTCATGCTAAGACCTCTATGTGAGGTCAAACCTGAGGTGAGGACACCTCCACAAGCACTACTACCACAACGACAGCCACTTCCACAATCACAACCACAACCACTACACCAGTACCAAGAGTCGCTGCCCCTCAGATGGAAAACTGGGAGGTGGAGGCTTTGGAGGAATTTGAGTGACAGCAGCAAGAATGGGAGCCGCAGTGTCAGCAACATCATCCCCGGCTACGAAACAGAAGAAGACAGAGGGTAGTCTGCGCTCCCAAGAACAAACATCAATTGGGAGCAGGACTGGAGCCAACGTTGTGTGTGTGGTGCTCGCCCAGGGAGATGTCACCATTAGTCAGGTGTATTTGGAGTTTTAAAAAAAACACAGCCCTTCTCAGGGCTAACCAAATCTCTAGAAAAGGGAGACTATTCAAGTTGCCAATTTGTGTGAATGTGGAGTAGTGTGACTATGGTGTGTTTTTGTTCTCTTATCGTTTGTGTGGATAGTAGATATGGTATTTTCTCTTCTCTTCCTTCGTTTGTGTGGATAGTAGAGTGTGTGTTATATGCGTTCGCGTTCCTTTGTGTGGATAGTAGATATGGTGTGTTTTATGCGTCCGCCTTAGTTTGTGTGGATAGTAGATATGGTATGTTTTCTTCTCTTCTTTCGTTTGTGTGGATAGTATATATGGTATGTTTTATGCGTTCGCGTTCGTTTGTGTGGATAGTAGATATGGTATGTTTTTCTTCTCTTCCTTCGTTTGTGTGGATAGCATATATGGTATGTTTTATGCGTTCGCGTTCACTTGTGTGGACAGTAGATAAGGTATGTTTTTCTTCTCTTCCTTCGTTTGTGTGGATAGTATAGTATGTTTTATGCATTCGCGCTCTTTTGTGTGGATAGTAGATATGGTTGTTTTTTTTACTTCTCTTCCCGTCTTTGTGGATAGTATAGTAAGTGTAAGGGATGATTTCCTTCACGTCCGTGCTCCACGGATATAATTCAGAGCGTTCGTCATTCGCGCCATTCTACACAGAATACAACATGGCAAGTAACTGGGAGAGAATGCTCAGACTGCAGGAGGTGGCAGACACGCTAGCTATGGTGGAGGAGATGCTAGTCCGAATGCAGTTTGTGGCTTATAGTCCCCATAGACTAAGCATGGAAATGAACAATTTGAAGAGAAGTAAAGACATATTAAATGAGATGATTAGAATTGAAAAAGACGAAAAGGAAGATATAGAAGACAAAAGGAGGACGAGGGAGTGGAACGAAAAGATAGAAAAGGAATAATAAAATGAAAAAAGGAAGAAGGAAGAGAAGGAGAAGGTAAAGGAAAAAGAGGAGGAGGAGGAAAAGAATGAGAAGAAGACAAAAAGCGTAGGGCAGAAAATAAGAAGTTGGTGTAGGAAAAGAAGAACTTAGAAGAAGACAAAGAAGAAGAAGACGAAATCTAAAGGCCCTTTTCAGGGTCACTTCATATGCCTCGAAAAGATTTATTCTTTCTTGCCTAAACATTTTTTTATTCGATTGTATAATTTATGCTTAACTCCGAAAAACATTATTCACTTACCTAAAATGTTTTTAGTCGGTTGTATAATTTGGGTAGGATAGATTGATGTTCATCAATCAATGGAAACGAACGCGAATGCATAAAACATACTATATTATCCACTGACACGAACGCGAATGCATAAATTTTTTTTATAGAAATGAAACAGGTGACACGAACGCGAATGCATAAAACATACTATACTATCCACTGACACGAGCGCGAATGCATAAAACCTTGTATAGAAATGAAACAGGTGGCATGACGTCACGGTACTTGCTACATTGTTGCAGGTGTTCATTACCGTGACGTCATCCTACCTGTTCAAATTCCCATTGTCCGTATATCGCCCCGGGTAATATTTTGTCCGTATAAATCGTGTCCGTATATCCCCACAGGGGTGTCTGTAATGTTAATTCCCATTGTCCGTATATCGCCCTCATATACTACCGCCGAAGTTTTGCGCCCGTTAGTTAGTTAGTTCTAGGAACTGCGGATGAGATTGGAACAAAGGCTTCTGAGGAAGTTTCTGGGTGGGAACGGACGCCACCCGAAGATTAGAGAGGAGAAGACGCGGAGAGCACGTAGAGATAGGTAGTTGTGCGAGGAAGGAGGGCCGAGAGAACGGAAACGAGGGTTACGGAAGTACCGACAAGGAGAGCCGGGAAAGGAATACAAGGCGGAAGTTACAGATGAGTAACATAGAAGGGACACGGGAAGGAAACACTCTGACCTTTAATTTCGCGGGATGAAATAATTGGCAATTTGGATAGGTCGTGGATTGATTGGAAGCGATTGCATTGAAAATTGTCCTGTAATTGTGGAATACTGTGATATAGTTTATTCAACTGTTATACCTTTCACCATATTAATTTTATATTTTAACATCTATACCGTCGGATTTGCTGACTGGGGGGCTCGGAGCTATTTAACCTTTAAATTGTCCGTCCTTCTCCGGGGTTAGTAATAATTTCGAAGGGGGCACATGACAGATGTTTAAAATAAAAGGTACTGTTTCAAAAATAGACTCATGAAGTAAGAAAAATTAACAGAGCTCAAGAAGATTGTCTTTTGCTGCACATGTATGGTAATGAATAAACGTATTTATCTACGTATGTATGCATATACTAATGATGTTTCTTCCCGTCTGTGTGTCTGTCTGTTTATCTATCTTTTATCTAGCCCAAGAACTATATGTAGGCACGACTGCTTTATTGGAAAAGAAGCAATTAAGCAGAAGATGAACGAAATAAATTCATGACATTTTATTGTGTGGATTGAATGCAAGGAGGTGAGCTGACATTAGAAACACGCAACTGTTGTATTAATATTTTGCTTACATTTCTCAGATTTGAATTTGATATGTCTTCTTGTAAGTGTAAATAAAACCAATTCGAATGTGGACTAAAAAGAACATCAATTCATTAGTGTTGTGGGGACTGCTGTAAACTCAAGTAGATTATGCACGTGGTTATTCTCTTACACCTGTGAATAGTATAACCGTATCACGGCACGTAATGATTTCTTTCTTTTCTTTCTTTCTTTCTTTCTTTCTTTCTTTCTTTCTCAGCCACTCACGTAGCTAGACCATTTTTCGCCATAGGTAAAGTATAGAATGACGAAGGCATTCCCCTCGTCGGGCAGCGAACAACAAAGATTGTGGTTGCTTATATTCAGTGTAACACTGGTCATGAAATCATGGAGTGATTTTTCTCATATGAAGGTTGATTGCAATATTAACAAATCATTAAAATAATTAGTTTGAAATGCATTTTTTTTTTTGTTTTCTCGGCACAATTTTCGTACTTAGCAGCGTTTATGCGTTACGTGCCTGTGAACAATTAATCTGAGGGTCAGGAGGGCTGTACTCGAGGTCACAAATGAATAGAAAAAAAAAAAAACATAGGCTAATCGCAGGAAACAAACGAGGTACATTAGGATTATTGTTCAAAGGGTTGTTTTTATCAAGGAGAGTTTCTACATGTTCACTGATTTATTCCACCTCAATACCTCTAAAACCACATTATCAGAGAAACAGCTGCAGTTAGTAGTTTATTAGAGGCTGACCATTCAATTTTCGGGAAGGGGGGGGGGGAGGCGATCTGTGATTTTTTTTTAATCTGGGTTTTTTGGTATATTTCCTCAGCATAATATATTTTTCAACTAATATAATGGATGTAGTTAGTTTTTCTTGATATAAAGCAGAGCAGGATTTTTTTTTTTTTCAAGCTAGTTTGCGCTCCCTTCGACGTGCCAGAAATAAAGTCTAAAGTTGAAAAGCTCCTCTACGTCCTGATAGATGGGATTTATGATCTAGTGTTTATTAGCCTACTTGATCACATAATCCTGAATTTATTGATCATTCAGTTTATTCGTTAAGGTTATGCTAATTTGACTACAGATATGTACACTTTATTTGATCATCCATACTAATCCCGGAGGATAACCCACTTTGATATTACGGGGAAACGGTCTTTCTTAGACATTTAAAACTGTAATCGATCGGGAGTATTTAGTAGCCCTACCTATAAACTAGCACAGTGACACCGTATATACGTTCTACAGAGTAGAAAGACGGACCTATCACAGTAATACCGTATATACGTTCTACAGAGTAGAAAGACAGACCTAGCACAGTGATACCGTATATACGTTCTAAAGAGTAGAAAAACGGACCTAGCGCAGTGATACCGTATATACGTTCTAGAGAGTAGAATGACGGACCTAGGACAGTGATACCGTATATACGTTCTAGAGAGTAGAAAGACGGACCTAGCGCAGTGATACCGTATATACGTTCTAGAGAGTAGAAAGACGGACCTAGACATTTATTGTCATGATTGTTAATATAACTTCCATTCTCCAAAATCTTCAAAGCAAATAAAGCTGAATAAATTTCTAACTTCATTTTTTCCCCTTCTTTTCGTCAGTCAGTCCATCTATCTTTCTGTTTGTATCCCGTTATCCCTCAAGCTAAATGTTTCTATTTTTGAAGATTCTATTCATTTTGTGAGTCTTCGTCAAACTATATGCGTATCGTGTATGCATGAGTCCATTTCTGGATCCTTGTTTCATTTTACTCTCTGTTTGTTCTACCGACTCAAATGATCATCTCATTATTTTCTTCAATGATACCGTGTGCTCAGAGGCAGGGCCGAATTAAATTTGGGATGGTTCCTTCCGGGGGAGACAACGCAGTAAAATATTGTTTTTATGGATGGGGGCGCTTTTGAAATTGTCCTATGGCCACCTACCCCCTTAATCCGGCCTTGGTCAGCTGTTATAAAGATATTTTCTCTTGTACAGACTGACTGCACATAATGCACTGCTTCAGCATGAGAAAAGTCCATGTGCCTGACCCCCAATTCTACCTCTCCTCCCCAGTTCTTGAAACGTATCCTCATGCTTGTATGCGCATATCGCTCAGCTGTATCACCCAATACACAACAGACATGTAGTTTATATATTTTATACTGTTTTTCATCTGAATTTTTTTCTCACTTTTTAGCTACGTGTTTTATACATTTTCCGTCATTCAAACAAAGATTTCTAACAGTTTTTCTGCTAAGTTCTTGTTTTTTTTTAGTAAGTTGTTTGTATACTTATGCGTTAATTCTCCACGTTTTTATGTCTCTTTTATCTTAGTTATCTCTTTGCATTATGACGAGGTATTTCAAAAGCAGAGAATGTAAATCGTGATGGATGGGCCCTATTATAGTTTTATACACAAGACCTGAATGTTGAATGTAAATCGTGATGGATGGGCCCTATTATAGTTTTATACACAAGGCCTGAATGTTGAATGTAAATCGTGATGGATGGGCCCTATTATAGTTTTATACACAAGACCTGAATGTTGAATGTAAATCGTGATGGATGGACCCTATTATAGTTTTATACACAAGGCCTGAATGTTGAATGTAAATCGTGATGGATGGGCCATATTATAGTTTTATACACAAGGCCTGAATGTTTGAATGTAAATCGTGATGGATGGGCCCTATTATAGTTTTATACACAAGGCCTGAATGCTGAATGTAAATCGTGATGGATGGGCCATATCATAGTTTCATACACAAGGCCTGAATATTGAATGTAAATCGTGATGGATGGGCCATATCATAGTTTTATACACAAGGCCTGAATGTGGAATGTAAATCCTCATGGATGGGCCCTATTATAGTTTTATACACAAGGCCTGAATGCTGAATGTAAATCGTGATGGATGGGCCCTATTATAGTTTTATACACAAGGCCTGAATGTAGAATGTTAATCGTGATGGATATTTTATACACAAGGCCTGAATGTTGAATGTAAATCGTGATGGATGGGCCCTATTATAGTTTTATACACAAGGCCTGAATGTTGAATGTAAATCGTGATGGATTTTTTATACACAAGGCCTGAATGTTGAATGTAAATCGTGATGGATGGGCCCTATTATAGTTTTATACACAAGGTCTGAATGCTGAATGTAAATCGTGATGGATGGGCCCTATTATAGTTTTATACACAAGGCCTGAATGTCGAATGTAAATCGTGATGGATGGGCCCTATTATAGTTGTATACACAAGACCTGAATGTTGAATGTAAATCGTGATGGATGGGCCCTATTATAGTTTTATACACAAGGCCTGAATGTTGAATGTAAATCCTGATGGATGGGCCCTATTATAGTTTTATACACAAGGCCTGAATGCTGAATGTAAATCGTGATGGATGGGCCCTATTATAGTTTTATACACAAGGCCTGAATGTAGAATGTTAATCGTGATGGATTTTTATACACAAGGCCTGAATGCTGAATGTAAATCGTGATGGATGGGCCCTATTATAGTTTTATACACAAGGCCTGAATGTTGAATGTAAATCGTGATGGATTTTTTATACACAAGGCCTGAATGTTGAATGTAAATCGTGATGGATGGGCCCTATTATAGTTTTATACACAAGGCCTGAATGCTGAATGTAAATCGTGATGGATGGGCCATATTATAGTTTTATACACAAGACCTGAATGTTGAATGTAAATCGTGATGGATGGGCCCTATTATAGTTTTATACACAAGACCTGATGGTTGAATGTAAATCGTGATGGATGGGCCCTATTATAGTTTTATACACAAGGCCTGAATGTTGAATGTAAATCGTGATGGATGGGCCCTATTATAGTTTTATACTCAAGGCCTGAATATTGAATGTAAATCGTGATGGATGGGCCATATCATAGTTTTATACACAAGGCCTGAATGCTGAATGTAAATCGTGATGGATGGGCCCTATTATAGTTTTATACACAAGGCCTGAATGTTGAATGTAAATCGTGATGGATTTTTTATACACAAGGCCTGAATGTTGAATGTAAATCGTGATGGATGGGCCCTATTATAGTTTTATACACAAGGCCTGAATGTTGAATGTAAATCGTGATGGATTTTTTATACACAAGGCCTGAATGTTGAATGTAAATCGTGATGGATGGGCCCTATTATAGTTTTATACACAAGACCTGAATGTTGAATGTAAATCGTGATGGATGGGCCCTATTATAGTTTTATACACAAGGCCTGAATGTTGAATGTAAATCGTGATGGATTTTTTATACACAAGGCCTGAATTTTGAATGTAAATCGTGATGGATGGGCCCTATTATAGTTTTATACACAAGGCCTGAATGCTGAATGTAAATCGTGATGGATGGGCCATATCATAGTTTCATACACAAGGCCTGAATATTGAATGTAAATCGTGATGGATGGGCCATATCATAGTTTTATACACAAGGCCTGAATGTGGAATGTAAATCCTCATGGATGGGCCCTATTATAGTTTTATACACAAGGCCTGAATGCTGAATGTAAATCGTGATGGATGGGCCCTATTATAGTTTTATACACAAGGCCTGAATGTAGAATGTTAATCGTGATGGATTTTTTATACACAAGGCCTGAATGTTGAATGTAAATCGTGATGGATGGGCCCTGTTATAGTTTTATACACAAGGCCTGAATGTTGAATGTAAATCGTGATGGATTGTTTATACACAAGGCCTGAATGTTGAATGTAAATCGTGATGGATGGGCCCTATTATAGTTTTATACACAAGGCCTGAATGCTGAATGTAAATCGTGATGGATGGGCCCTATTATAGTTTTATACACAAGACCTGAATGTTGAATGTAAATCGTGATGGATGGGCCATATTATAGTTTTATACACAAGACCTGAATGTTGAATGTAAATCGTGATGGATGGGCCCTATTATAGTTTTATACACATGGCCTGAATGTTGAATGTAAATCGTGATGGATGGGCCCTATTATAGTTTTATACACAAGGCCTGAATGCTGAATGTAAATCGTGATGGATGGGCCCTATTATAGTTTTATACACACGGCCTGAATGTAGAATGTAAATCGTGATGGATTTTTTATACACAAGGCCTGAATGTTGAATGTAAATCGTGATGGATGGGCCCTATTATAGTTTTATACACAAGGCCTGAATGTTGAATGTAAATCGTGATGGATTTTTTATACACAAGGCCTGAATGTTGAATGTAAATCGTGATGGATGGGCCCTATTATAGTTTTATACACAAGGTCTGAATGCTGAATGTAAATCGTGATGGATGGGCCCTATTATAGTTTTATACACAAGGCCTGAATGTCGAATGTAAATCGTGATGGATGGGCCCTATTATAGTTGTATACACAAGACCTGAATGTTGAATGTAAATCGTGATGGATGGGCCCTATTATAGTTTTATACACAAGGCCTGAATGTTGAATGTAAATCCTGATGGATGGGCCCTATTATAGTTTTATACACAAGGCCTGAATGCTGAATGTAAATCGTGATGGATGGGCCCTATTATAGTTTTATACACAAGGCCTGAATGTAGAATGTTAATCGTGATGGATATTTTATACACAAGGCCTGAATGTTGAATGTAAATCGTGATGGATGGGCCCTATTATAGTTTTATACACAAGGCCTGAATGTTGAATGTAAATCGTGATTATAGTTTTATACACAAGGCCTGAATGTTGAATGTAAATCGTGATGGATGGGCCATATCATAGTTTTATACACAAGGCCTGAATGTTGAATGTAAATCGTGATGGATGGGCCCTATTATAGTTTTATACACAAGGCCTGAATGTTGACTGTAAAGCGTGATGGATGGGCCATATCATAGTTTTATACTCAAGGCCTGATTGTTGAATGTAAAATGTGATGGATTGGCCCCATTATAGTTTTGTGCACAACGCCTGAATGATGAGTGGAAAGCGTGATGGATGGGCCGCATTATAGTTTTATACACAAGGCCTGAATGTTGAATGTAAATCGTGATGGATGGGCCATATCATAGTTTTATACACAAGGCCTGAATGTTGAATGTAAATCGTGATGGATGGGCCCTATTATAGTTTTATACACAAGGCCTGAATGTTGACTGTAAAGCGTGATGGATGGGCCATATCATAGTTTTATACTCAAGGCCTGATTGTTGAATGTAAAATGTGATGGATTGGCCCCATTATAGTTTTGTGCACAACGCCTGAATGTTGAGCGTAAAGCGTGATGGATGGGCCCTATTATAGTTACATACGCTGCATGAATATTGACTGCAAAGCTTTATGGATGGGCCCTATTATAGTTTT
Organism: Megalonaias nervosa; assembly: GCA_016617855.1. Classification (NCBI taxonomy): domain Eukaryota; kingdom Metazoa; phylum Mollusca; class Bivalvia; order Unionida; family Unionidae; genus Megalonaias; species Megalonaias nervosa. The sequence continues at coordinate 149,453 of JAECUM010093244.1, forward strand.
ATACTCGTTGCCTGAATGTTGAGCGAAAAGCGTGATGGACGGACCTTATTATAGATTTATATGCATGCATGAATATTGAGTGTACAGCGTGATGGATGGGCCCTATTATAGATTTATATGCATGCATGAATGTTGAGTGTAAAGCGTGATGGATGGGGCCTATTATAGTTTTATATACAAGGCCTGAATGTTGAGTGTAAAGCATGATGGATGGGCCCTATTATAGATTTGTATGCATGCATGAATGTTGAGTGTACAGCGTGATGGATGGGGCCTATTATAGTTTTATACACACGGCCTGAATGTTGAGCGTAAAGCGTAATGGATGGGCTCTATTATAGATTTACACACAAGGCCTGAATGTTGCGTATAAAGCGTGATGAATGGGCCTCATTATGTTCAATGTAAACGTGACGTTTCGATGGATGGGCCCTGTGACGAAGTTTATGGTTGGGGTGGGGTGCTCCCAATATTTTGTTTAACTATTATAGCAGTCTCATCTAGACTCTATTTTGTTGGAAGTTAAATTTAGTGAAAGATAGATGTAAAGCTCTGAGTCCTCACTCAGCAATGTCGACGGTTAGATGGTTAAATATACAGAAAAGGTTGAAATTCAACAAATAGCAATTGAATAACAATTCAATAATCAAATCACTCAAATTTCCAATTACACTCCTTCCGCTCGACCCTTTAATAAGCCTATTGCATCACTTGATTGTCAGTGTGAGATTGATTTCCACCTGTCCTTGTATATCTACTCATCTGTTGTAGCCCTTCTCTCTCCTGTTTCTCCCATTTCCTTCTCCTCTTCCTCCCCGACCCTTCTCCAAATTAGTTCTCCTCCTCCTCCTCGACTTTCTCTAGACTCCTTCTCCTCCTTCGCCACTTTCTCTCCCACGACTACACTTCTGTCGACTTCGACTGTCAAGGCTACAGTCTCAATTCCGTCTTAAACTCTTGAAGACTTGGGACCCAATTGAACCGGACGTTCTCTGTTCCCAGAAGCTTCCTGTGAAAACACAATGACGGTACAATCTTTTCCTTAGCCCTCTCATCTCACACTACACATAGCCTATCATCAGATAACGGCTATTACATTTCTTCGGTCACGCATTCGTTCACATCGAGATACCCATACCATCTTGTATGTAAAACAAAGGTCATAATACAGCACGGTATCAATTACTTCTTCTTGCACATACATCAATAAATTCCGTTACATCAGTACATATTCCTAATCCCGTTATACTAAACAATATCACAATAATCAGACGCATTTCTTTACCTTACAACTCATACAAAGTACGCGAATATTCAAATATCCTTGCTCCGATATATGCATACGTCCATAGTAACTAATCTTACATATTTCAACCATGTTTCCAAATTCACATATCGAGCATGTGTAAATTCTAAGATAACGCATTAATAAATGCACTGGTTTACTACGAAGTAACCTAATAGCGAATTACAAAATTGATTCTGACCACAAGCTAACAATCTACATAATTCCGCCTCGCATCTAATAATTCTCTACGTAGGCTCAAACCCATTTCTCAAATACGCATGTAAATGAAACACTACAAAGGTAATTCTACATACTAAACGATCCTAGTAATTAAGTATACATACTACAGATAATTACAATTATGATGCCGTAATATTCTGCAAAAATCGAGCAAATAACTTACTGATCTTTAAGAAGCTTTGTCTTTCCTTAGAATCTACATCTAAGTTTTGCCGCCAAATTACGAGTGGCTTCTTTTCTCGGAGTAATCCCCATTGATCTGCAATCCTTCCAGGCGAATACTAAATTTTCTCTTACGAGTTCGGAAAATATCATTCGGGTCTGAATTGTAATCACATCCTCTATCTCAATTCCGATTGGATATCACTATGAACCGATCCAATAAAATTTAGCGGACAATATCCTTCTCGCTGTCTGTCAAAGTGGGGCCGGATAAGAACACGCCCCGCTCATCCCGCGGGTCTCCATTTGATCCTGGAACTAACCTTTAACACATAGGTGTGATAACGTCAAGCCCTTGTTAAGTCATGCGATCTATCGCATTCGCCGACTCAAGTTTTCGGTCTTTGACTGATTATGGTAACCTTGCGTAAGAGTTCAACACTAACCCCGCGGCAGTCTTTAGACATCAAACACATGGCCGAGGTAATATTCCCAAGACAGGTCGATTATAGCTTATACATGACTCTATAGCTGGGGCTTAGCAAACGTGACAGGCCCCATTACAGTTTTGTTGTTGTTATGGGTTTAACGTTTCGCGGGAAGCTATTGGTAAACTTTTTCACATACTGACATTGGCTGAACCCAAGACTCGAACCCACGCAGACAGAAGTGAGATGTCAGTGATCTGCAAAGGCGAGCGCCTTAGACCTCTCGGCCACCCGGGGCCCAGTTATAATTTTGTACACGGGGCCTAAACGTTGACTGTAAAGCGTGATGGATGGGCCATATAGTTTTATACACAAAGCATGAATGTTGATACATGGTCCCTATTATAGTTTTACAGACAAGGCCCGAATGTTGACTGTAAAGCGTGATGGATTGGTCCCATTATAGTATTATACACAAGCCTGACTGTTGAATGTAAAGCGAGAAGTACGGGCCCCATTATAGTTTTATGCACAAGGCCTGAATGCTTACATGTTACCTTTCATTAGCGATTCTTTCTGTTCCCTTTCTAAGCCCCAGAAAACAAGAACACACACACACACACACACACACACACACACACACACACACACACACACACACACACACACACATCTATCCGGACTATTGTCAGGTGTATCTCAATGAAAAATTATGCTCCTAAAGCTTGCTATTGCCGAATTTCAACCGTGTGCCAGGCTACAACACGAGGGCTTTGATTGTGGGGGATCTTTTGCAAAAGTTTGGATCACATTGTCTCGTGCCTTTGTTGTGTCCACGTCTCCTCTGATAGCATCTACCTATGCGATATATACCACCATTATGCTCACTTAGCTACTTGCAGCATAAACCCTGATCTACAGTTGCACAAAATG